>WAAB01004743.1:0-61492 GCA_013389865.1 Piaya cayana | reverse complement strand
GGCGCGGCCATCGCCCATGGGGCCGCGGCGGGGGCGGCTGCCGCAGGGCTGCCCGCGGGCAGGGACGCACCCGCAGCGCTGAGCGGCCGCGGGGCTGCTGCTCCCCCGATCCTCCTCCTTCTCCTGCGGGAGCCGAGCCTCGGGGCGCGCCCGGCATCCCGAGCCACCGCGAGCCGAGCGGAGGGAACGCAGCCTCGGGGCGGACCCCGCGTCCTCATCCAGCGGCAGCGGAGCCTCGGGGCGCAGCCCGCATCTTCCCGCGGGGGAGCGGCGCGGCGAGGCGCTCGGCCGGTGCGGGGCGGCGCGGGGGCTGCGCGGATCCCCGGTACCCGGCGCGCACGCANGCCCCGCAGCCCCGCGGCCTCCCCGCGCCTTTGTGCGCGGCCCCGCGCCCCTGAGCGGCCGCCTCGGTTCGCCGCAGCGGGGCCGAGCCCGAGGTGCCTTCGCCCCTCGCAGGTGGCGGCGCGGCGGCTCGGAGCGAGCGGGGACCGCGGCGACTCGCCCGTCATCCCGGGCGCGGAGACCTCGGAGCGAATGGAAACTGGGGGCGATGCCAGCTCGGCACCTCGGCGGGGAGGAGGCGGCGGTGAGGGGGGGGCTCCGGCCGAGCCCGGCGCTGCCCTCGCGGCCGCCGACACCGGCATGAGCGCGGCCGCCGCCGCCTGCCCCGGGGCGCCGGGGAGCCCGGGAGCCGCTCATCCCCGCGGCTCCAGGGACCCCAAAACGGTCCATCAGCGGTTCCTGCGGAGGAGCGTGGTGGACTCGGACCAGGAGGAACCCGCGTTCGACCTTCCCGAGGCGGAGCACCAGAGGAAAATCATCCTGCTCCCGAAAACGCGGAGGATAATCGCGGGGCGGGGGTCGGAGCCGCCCGGGGGCCTGCGGGAGCCGCCGGGCCCCGCCGAGGAGCCTCGAGAGCCCGGCAAGGACGCCGAGAGGAGGGAGGCGGCGGATGCTTCCAAGGACCAGAGCAAGGCGAAGAAAGAGGAGCCCGAGGAGGAGGCGGACATGAAAGCCGTCGCCACCTCGCTGGATGGCAGGTTCCTAAAGTTTGATATTGAACTCGGGAGGGGATCCTTCAAAACGGTCTACAAGGGTCTGGACACGGAGACGTGGGTGGAAGTCGCGTGGTGCGAGCTCCAGGTAAGCCGAGCCCGTCCTCCTGCCGCTCTTTATTTATTTATTTCTTTGTGCGATTTGTAAGCCCGGGAACCAAGGGCAACGCGGCGGTGTCATCCCGGGGAGCGCGGCTCCCAGCGGCTTTATAGCGGCCCCGGCTCGGTCTCCAGCGTCTAACTATAGCGCAATGTCCTCATTGGCTCGGCACCCACCGCCCCATGCGCGCTCCTCCCCGGTTAACCCCCTCGGCCCGGCTCCCCGGGGCTGCGCTCGGGGGGCTCCGGGGCCTGGCAGCAGCCGGCGCTCCCTCTGCCGCGGGGATCAGCGCGTCGGGGTGGCGGCTCTGCCCCTTCCTCGCCCTCCCCCGTGCTCCGAAGCTGTGTTGTCACCGGCTTCTCGGGGCGACCCTCTGGGTACCCAAGGGCTTTCCTTTTCCAGGCCTCTTGAGCTCCTGCTTCCTATAGGTCAAAGACCCGTCTATCCAAGTAGATTCCAAGAGGAAGATTTTAAGTAAAAGATGCGATTTGGGCTCTAGATCCTCAGGGTGAGGTCATCTGGTAACACCTGAAAACAGTGGAGGTTGAGCAGCTCTCTTGGGCTGGTTTGGGGCGTTGCTGTTATCCTTTTTGCGTGAAAAAATTAGAGTGGCATACGCTTAATTTATTTTCTTAGTGAAGCTTTTACTCTTTGTTACCTCATTTCTGATCTGCTTGAACGAGATGTAAAAGGACTTAAGATCTTTGTCTATCCTTGAGCTGTTCCTTAGTGTGGGTTACTCTGTAATTCTGGTGGGAACAAGAAAATTTAAGATCTAGTTATAATTTGAGGTCTGTAAGCTCCCACTGACTGGCGGAGCTTTATGAGGGTGTTTAAGAGCATGTCAGTAATGTGACAGAATAAGCCTGAGCTCCCAATTGTTTATTTTTGGTCCAATCTGCCTGTCAGTTCCTCCTGGCTGCCTGGGATAGGCAGGGATGGAGGTGCAGCCACATCTCTATTTCCTAATGATTTCATTTCACAATATAATCATATTTCACTGCAGTGCCGCATCAAAAGTATGGGGAACACCTCTCGGCCTTCATAACCATGCATTCCCCTGGCTTTTGTTACCTAGAAATGCAAAATACAGAGCCCCAGTAGGCTGTGGTGCAGCAGCAAAGCCCAGGACCTGGTGGGCTGGGGGTGAGGAGCTGGGCCCACCCCACTCCCCCCAGCTTGGAGGTGTTCCTGGCCCCAAAGGAAGGGGAGAGGGACCCCCCTCTTCCCCCAGCCTTGAGGGGCTCCTGGCCCCAAGGGAAGGGAGCAGGCGCTGCAGTTGCCAAGGGGGTCTAGAGGGGAGCAGAGTGAGGCAGGTGCTGCTGGGAGGAGAGTCTTGCTGGCAGGCCTGGGCTCTGCCTGGCTCTGGCTTGCAATCAAATCCCAAGCGTGTAAGGCTTTTACTTGGTAGCCTGAAATTAATTTAGAATTCTAACTCGGGTGCTGTCGGAGGGCTGGCTTGTCCGGAGGAAGAGGCCGCTGCTCAGCTGTCGCTCTGGCCAGCTCTGTCACTGCGGAGCGATTGCACTGAGCTGGAATTCATCTTGGTGCCAGATTTTCTCTGTGTGCTCTAGCGAGGGAATTGGAATAGAGGTGTTTTCAGCATGGCTTCTGTAACTGGGAGGCTTTAGATGCAGAAGACTGCCAGATATATCAGAGACGCAGTGTAGTGGAGTTGTAGCGTGGGGGTCAGGTGTGTCTGAGATTGGGAAGGGAAGCTGCAGTACAGAGCTTACCTGATTTTCTTATTCCTACTGATGCTTGTTTAGGAATTCTTGAACTGAGTGCAAGTGAAGATATCGTCGTTTCCCCATTCCCACTAGTTTCCATTATATGTGCCTCAGCTTAACTCGGATCTTACTAGCAGGTGTTTTCAATTTACTACAGAATTTTAGGCCTCTAACTGTAAAGAAGAAAAGTGTCATTCAGCTGTATGGAGAAACTGGTGCAGATTCACAGTAGCAAGACAGGGCTGCTGGTTCTCCTTGTGCACTGCTGCCTGCCAGCCCTGGTCCTGGGGTTTGGAGATGATGCCAGAGGCCAGGAAATGAGAGATGGGAGGTGTGAAAGGCAGTGCTTGGGTCTGAATGACAAAAGTCTAATCACCATGGGATTAAAGGCCGTGCTTTTGGAAGGGGTTTGCCTGAAGGAAGGTGTGAATGGCCCTGTGTTGTCTTGGATTCTTAATTCAGTTGGAGGGTTTCATTGGGAAGACATTGAGGATGGTGTCAGTGATCACATTATTCAAGGCATTTTAAACGTTTTTATGCAGTTGTGCCAGTGCTATACGCCCTAGTTTCTGTCTTTGTATAAGTTTTTAGTTTCATGTGGTGTGGATGCTGGGATTGTCCTGTGCAGGGACAGGAGCTGGACTTCTTGTGTAGTGTGAGAGGGAGTGGAAGCCTCCATCCCCATACTGTCAGAGACAGTGACTCCTTCCACACCATCACATAGAATCATAGAATGGTTTGGTTGGAAATGACCTTTGACGTCATCTCCTACCTCACCTGCCTGCTACTAAATCATCTCTCAGCACCCTGTCTGCCTGGCTTTTAAATCCCTCCAGGGATGGGAACTCCACCACATTCCTGGGCAGCTGTTCCAGAACACTTCCCATGAAGCAACTCATCCCACCACCTTTCTCCAGAAAAAATTGCCATGAATTGTACTTTGTCTTTCTTCTGGAGCTGCATTTGTGCTTGTTCCTTTTAAAGCCTGGGAGATAAAACCTAGTAGGACTGAGGTTCCATGCAGGCATTAATCCACTGTCCTTGCTCAGCACTTTTTTCGGCCCAGTTGTGCTGTTGCCTGTGTGTCTCTCTTTACAGGTCTTTACAAAGACCTGACAAGCCATTCTTGTTCAGTGGATTTATTTCATTGAAAAGATGGCTTTAGGGTTCAGAACCCAAATCATGGCTTGGATTAGGGCAGTATCCAAATGGTAACCTGACTCAATCTGAGTTTTAGACCTGAAGCTGTAGTCAAATTCTAGCTGCAAAATTGGTTTATTGTTCATTCCTGAAACTGCAGTATTGGAGCAGGTTTAATGTGACCTTGCATTTTGGAAGCGTTTGCATGCTAAGGTTTTCATCAGCTCTAATTAATTTTAATTGGAGGCATACAATCGCTGTGCCGTGAGGCTTCAGAAGAACAGTGTTTCAGTGTTGCGCTCCTAAGTGAAATGTTAGGTCATGAATAAGGAATATAGGCTTTTGCCAGTCTGCTGCTGGCAAGCCAAATAATCTTCTTAGATGAATGCTTTCAAAATCCCCACCCTGGTTCCCTTTGGGAAAATGTAGGGAAACTGCATGAGTAAAACCTGGTACTATCTCAAACCTCACTGTGCCTCCTGGCTCTTGTTTCGGCTCTGAATACTGAGCTTCTGTTTGGTTGCTAGCAGTAGCCAAGAAGGCTCCACAGCATCTTGGCTAGGATCAGCCATGATGTGACCAGCAGGAGCAGGGAAGAGATTGGTGAGGCTGCATCTTGAATCCTGGATTCAGTTTTGGGTCCCTCAGTACAGAAAGACATTGAGGGGCTGGAGCATGTTTGGGCTGGAGCGCAAGGGTTCTGGGAGCGGCTGAGGGCCCTGGGGCTGTTTAGTGTGGAGAAGAGGAGGATGAGGGGAGACCTCCTCAATCTCTACAGCTCCTGGGAAGGAGGTTGTAATGAGGTGGGTGCTGGTCTCTTCTCCCGTGTGACAAGTGATGGGACAAGAGGAAATGGCCTCAAGTTGCACCAGAGGAGGTTTAGATTGGATATTAGGAAAATTTTCTTTACTGAAAGAGTGGTGAAGCATTGGAAGACACTGCTCAGGGCAGTGGTGGAGTCTCCATCCCTCAAGGGGTTCAAAAAATATGTAGCAGTGGCACTTTGGGACACGGTTTAGCAGGTAACAGTGGGGTTGGGCTGTCAGTTGGACTGGATGAGCTTAGAGGTCTTTTTCCAACCATGATTTATGATTCATCTGCTGTTGTAACAGTAGCTGATTACTGTCTCTACTGTTAATTTATTGGCTGGGTAAACTTTGTAGTGTAAATGAACAGAACCATTTAGAAAATCTGTTTGGGAGAAGAAAGGAGGGACACTGCATCTGAAAGCTTGAATCTCATTGCTGTGTGCACATATTAAAGTAAGTCTGAGACTAATTTTGTCTCTTTTAACTTGATTCTTGAGATCCTGATTTCTGTGTGAATGTAAACAATTGGTTTAGCTCTGCTTTACGGTGTCAATATGAAAACACATGCCTGTCTCACTGATGTTTGTTAGTGTAGCTGTTGCCCTGGCATGGAGAAGCAGGATAGAGATATGGTAGTGAACTATTAATAGGACTGCTTCTCAAATTCAGTAAATGAAATAGAGCTGGGTCAGACTTCAGATTCTGTCTTTGAATCGAATCAGACTCATTTTGCTTTTGAATACATTTTGCCTTAAGGTTGCTTGTGTGCTCTTCTAATCCTAGTTGCGTTCTTCATGCTGAGTGTGGGGATTCCAGCTGCAATAAGAGGAAATGACTTAAACTAAAACCAGAACTCAGTGTAAAGGATATTTCTTGTCCATTTGGCCATCTCTTGTCTGCAGTTGACAGGGAAAAGAGTTGATGTTGCAAGCTGTCACCTTAGAAATGTTTGCACTTGACGTAGTTGGACCTGTATGGATAACTGCTTACATTTATGGTCTGACTGCTGCCTTGTTCTGTGCTTGTTCTGCTGTGTAATGCAGCTCAGTGGTACTGGTGATGTGCTAAGAGAAGGGTGGCAATAGCAACTCAATTGTTGGAGTTATTGGGATTTTTGTATGTTCCGAGAGACTGGAGATACTGCAGAGGTTAGGGAATAGCGGTCATGGGACAAGATGGTAACTTCCCACTGTAGGGGAGGATCTGACAGTGACCTTCTGAGGAACCTGAACATATATAAATCTATATAAGGACCTGATGAGGTGCACCTCAGAGTCCGAAGGGAATTGGCTGATGTGGTTGCCAAGCCACTCTCTGTGATATTTGATAAGTCATGGCAATCAGAAGTTCCTGGTGACTGGAAGAAGGGTAACATCGTGCCCATCTTTAAAAAGGGTAGAAAAGATGACCCTGGGAACTACTGACCTGTCAGCCTCACCTCTGTGCCTGGGAAGATCATGGAGCAGATCCTCCTAGAAGCTCTGCTAAAGCACATGGAGGACAGGGAGGTGATTAGTGGCAGCCAGCGTGGCTTCATCAGGGCAAGTCCTGTGTGACAAACGAAGTGGCTTTCTATGATGCAGTAACTGCAGCAGTGGAGATGGGTAAACCAGTGGATGTGAACTATCTGGACCTCTGTAAAGCCTTTGACATGGTCCCCTACAACATCCTTATCACTGAATTGGAGAGATATGGATTTGATGGGTTTGGTGGATTAGAAATTGGTTGGATGGTCGTATTCAGAGAGTAGTGGTCAATGGTTCAAAGCCCAGATGGAGATCTGTGACAAGTGGTGTCCCTCAGGGGTCTGTACTGGGACCAGTGCTGTTTAATATCTTCATCAATGATATAGACAGTGAGATCAAGTGCACCCTCAGTAAGTTTGCAGATGACACCAAGCTGAGTGGTGCAGTTGCCACACTGGAGGGGAGGGGATGTCATCCAGAGGGACCTGGATAAACCAGGGAAGTGGGCTCATGCAAACTTCAGAATCATAGAATAGTTTGGATTGGAAGGGACATGAGGGTCATCTAGTTCCACCCCACCTACCATAGACAGGGACACGTCCCATTGGATCAAGCTTCAGGCCCCATCCAACCTGGCCTTGAACACCTCCAGGGATGGGGCAACCATAACTTCCCTGGGCAACCTGTTCCCGTGCCTCACTGCTCTTGTTGTGAAGAAATTCTTCCTTATGCCTAGTCTAACTCCACCCCTCGCCTGTTTACATCCATTGCCCCTTGTCTATCACTACAAGCCTCTGTAAAAAGTCCCTCTGCAGCTTTCCTATAGCCCCTTGAGGCACTGGATCTTTTTGGAACCTTCTCTTCTCCAGGCTGAACAACCCCAACCCTCTCAGCCTGTCCTCATATGGAAGGTGCTCCAGCCCTTGGATCATCTTTGTAGCCTCCTCTGGACCTGTTCCAATGGCTCCATCTCCATCTTCTGTTTACGTTTCCAGAACTGTACACAATACTCCAGATGAGGTCTCACAATAGAGAAACAGAGGGGCAGAATTCCCTCCCTTGACCTGCTGGCCATGCTGCTTTTGATGAAGCCTAGGTAGGCCTTCTGGGCTGCCAGTGCACATTGTTGGCTCATGTCAAGCTTCTCATTGACCAGCACTTCCAAGTCCTTCTCTGCAGGGCTGCTCTCAATCACATCATCCCCCATCAGGTATTGAAACCAGGGATTGCCCCAGCCCAGGTGTAGGACCTTGCACCTGGCCTTGTTGAACCTCATGAGGTTCACATAGTCCCACTTCTCCAGCTTAATAATGTTTGGAGAACTGGTTTTGCCTCTGGTTAAGTTTGCACAGAGGAAATTGAAGTTAGATCTGGAAATGTGTTATTTCCCTAAAGTGATGTTGGCCTGTTAGAAATGGCAGTGGTATCCCAGTGTTTTCAGTGTGCCTGAAACTGAACTTGGTATGGAAGGGGGAGTTGATTTTCCTTTTCCTTGTGGAGTTGAGAAGTCAACCTTCATCTGGTATCTTGCTGTTACTACATAGCTCTGAAATGGAGCAACCAACTCACTACTTTCCTGCTGCCCTTGTGCCTGCTCTGAAATGAGAAATTTGCCTTTCTGCCAGGACTTTTACAATTATATTCTCTACGGCATCTTAAACAATGAACCCCCAGAGCCTCTTCTGCAGTGGTGTCTGGGCCAGTTGCTAAAACCACAATAAGACAGAGACCTTTAAATCTCTGCTGTATATGGTGTGATGTTCTTTCTTTATATTTAGAGAGGAGTTTTAGCTCCTTTGTGCTTCCATTTCACTTCTGCAGAGCAAATACGGAAAAGGCTTTGATCAGTTGGTAAAGGCATGACGTCTTGGGTATATCAGAAGCAAGGTGTTCACCCTCTGTCTTGATAACTGTTGTTCCTCCCTGAGAGTGTTTGTAGATCTTTGAGTCCAGTTTCTATATAAACCAGAAAGCAGCCTGTTTTATCTACTAGATTGATCTCTTACTCTGGAATGGACTGATCTTCACACCACAAGCAGCTTCCCATATCCCTGGATAAATCTCCGTCCTCCAAAGAAGTCAACTCTATAACTCTGGAGTGATGTTCACCCACAGCAGCTTGCTTGTTGCAATTTTTGTCCATTATGAATTAGCTTGGGTGCTGCTTAGCTTCTGAGCTGTTCTGACTTTCTTCTTGCAGATTATCATTCGTATGTAAAAGACACTCAGTTTACTGCAAGGAGAGGGTCAAGTCTTGTGCCTTCTGTGGCCACCTGTGTTGCAGACAGGCTGTCACTGAACACCTCAAAGCCTTAGGAAGCATCTCAGTTGCCAGCCAGTTGTCTGTGTGGATTGATGCCCCAAGTAACAAGCGATAGGATGAGAGGAAATGGCCTTAAATTGTGCCGGGGAGGTTTAGATTGGGTATTAGAAACATTTCTTTATGGGAAGAATGGTGAAGCACTGGCAGAGGCTGCCCAGGGCAGTGGTGGGGTCTGCGTCCCTGGGGGGGCTCAAAAAGTGTGTGGCTGTGGCATTTGAGCACATGGTTTAGTAGGCGTGGTGGGATTGGGCTGATGGTTGGACTGGATGAGCTTACAGGTCTTTTCTAACCTTAATGATTCCACAATTCTATGAACTCAGTCTGAGTTCTAAATTAGCTGGCAATGAGCGTGCACCAAACGCTCTCTAGATTGACTCTTAGCAGTGACTTGGGTTACTCCAAATATGTCCAATTAAATGCTATGTGGTGATAGCTCTTCTCAATCCGTGAATGAAAAAATAAGCAAACTGATAATTGTCCTCATTGTGAATTTTATTTTTGGAGGGTGCTCCATTTCAGCCTCGAGTGGTCTTATATCCCTGGGGTTTCAGTTCACCAGCAACCCAACAGTGCTTTTTTGAAGCCTGTCTGACTTCGCGTGGCTACAGTGCAAACTCGTGGAGCTGATGGGGGTTTGCTTCCCTTCTTCTCTGGAATCTTCCATAGAAATGCACATGCATTTTATTTCGTATCAGGTGTCAGTGTACACAGTGATTTACTGGAAAATAATTTGTCTGTATTGTATTAATACAGCACAAGGGCTTTGTGATATGGTGGTTAAATACGCAGTGGGAGTCGTGGGTAAAATGAAATGCCATATTATGAGCATATACATGTTGCTTAAATGGTCGAGGAAGGAGTAACTTAAGACCTTATACCATCTGTTCCTCAGTTGTTTGCTGCAGAGGGATACAAACCATTCATGAGCACTGAGAAAAACAGAGGAGAAAGCAAGCTCAGATAACATTTGAGGGTTTTTTTTCCCCCTGTTTGGCTGCTTTTTGTGAATTCAATCTGATCTTCATTCCTGACTTCTTAAAGAAAAATTCAACACACTTTCAGTGGTATTTGATCCTATTATGACTCTCTGCAGCCCTTGACCCAAGTTAATTTTAGTGTAATTTTTCAATTTAATGTAATTTTTGGTTAAATAAGTAAACTTAAAACTATTTTGGTTCCTAGCTTTTTTGAAAAAAATGAAAACCCTGAATGAAACGGGCATGGCATTTGCACACTAAATCCATTCTTTTGCAGTGCTTTTTGGAGGGAGATGATGTGCCTTTCTCAAACTCTGAAAGTCCTGCTGTAGTTTAGCTCACATGAAAACTACTTAGAAAGGTTTTTTTAAGCTGAAAGAGGGGAGACTGAGTCGAGCTTTTGGGAAGAAATGTTTTTCTATGAGGGTGGGGAGACCCTGGCCCAGGTTGCCCAGAGCAGTGGTGGCTGCGCCATCCCTGGAGGAGTTCAAGGCCAGGCTGGATGGGGCTTGGAGACCCTGGTCCAGTGGGAGGTGTCGAGGGCTGGAACTGAATGGGCTTTGAGTTCTCTTCCAATCTGAACCACTTCATAATTTTTTTTGATCTTTGCACCCTATTTTGCACCAACTATGACAAGAAAGCTTTTTAAGCTGTAAGAGTTGGATTTGAGATGTCTGCAACAATTCGGCTTGTTTCATCATAACACAGAGAATTGGAATGGAAGTCTGCATGGATGACAGTGGATGTTTTTCTAGCTATGTTTATACTTCAGGGCAGCTATCTTACCTTTACCATTAACTAGTTAGAAAAGTTTGTATCCTAAACTGTGGTTCTGTACCAAGCACGGTGATGTTGTGTGACGGAGTCAACAGGGCTTCCCAAATGCCATTGTCAGTGCTTGAAGTGCTTAAAACCCAGGAAGACTGAACAGATGGAGGAAGGTTTTTTCTTTGCCTGAATAATCAAATTGTTTATATTCTATAAAATAAGGTTTTATTAAGAACAACAAATGCTAGTTGGTCACCTCATATAGAGAACTGAGTGTTTATTTTACAAAAGTATAAGCTGTGCATTGCCTACATCTGTTTCTGAAAGAGGTGCTCCTTTCTTTCACTGGCACATGCTCGAAGGATTAAAACTATGTTGTTTATTCCAGATTTTAGCACAATAAGCAGCTTTTCAACATTGCTTTTCCTGATGCTGTCTGGATTTTTCAGTTAGAGCCATATTGGGTGACCCATTGTACTTGCTGGAGCCAATACAGCTGTGGTGGTCGACTGAGCAGAATCAATTTTGGCTGTTAAAACACAACAGTGTGGAAGGGATGGGGGGGAAGTAGCATTTCCAGTGGCTGCGCTTCTTTGCTGCCAGCCTGGGCAGCACTCTGCTGAAAATTTTGATGTCTGGATCTTGGTTCCAAATAGATTTGCTTTGTCCTAGGCTTTCTTGATTAATAAGGAAAATTGCTGGTTTTATGGGTATTCAAACTTGTTTTGTTTCTCTTTCATGTAGTGTTTTGAGAATTGTTGTGGATAATAAAGCAAGTGTTGCACTAATAAAACATACTTGCTCTTCCCTCGATTACAATAGGACTTTGCCTTCAGTTACTAATAGAGGGAGGCAATGTTTTGTCCTTTGGCAAACCTGGGTTGGGGCAATCCCAAGCACAAACACAGGCTGGGCAAAGAATGGATTTGGAGCAGCCCTGAGGAGAAGGACTTGGGGTGCTGGTGGATGAGAAACTCAATGTGAGCTGGCAGCGGGCACTTGCAGCCCAGAAACCAACTGTGTACTGAGCTGCATCCAAAGCAGTGGGACCAGCAGGAGAGGGAGGGGATTCTACCCTGCAGCTTCATCCTGGTGAGACCAAACCTTGAGCCCCACGTCGAGTTCTAGAGTCCTCAGCTCAGGAAGGATGTAGAGCTGTTGGAGTGAGTCCAGAGGAGATCACAGAGATGATCCGAGGGCTGGAGCAGCTCCCATGTGATGACAGGCTGGGAGAGTTGTTCAGCCTGGAGAAGAGAAGGCTCTGGGGAGACCTTAGAGCAGCTTCCAGTACTGAAAGGGTCTTGGGGAAAACTGGAGAGGGGCTCTTGACTGGGGAGTGCAGGGACAGGATGAGGGGGAATGGTTTTGAGCTGAAAGAGGGGAGACTGAGATGAGCTTTTGGGAAGAAATGTTTTGCTGTGAGGGTGGGGAGGCCCTGGCCCAGGTTGCCCAGAGCAGTGGTGGCTGCCCCATCCCTGGAGGGGTTCAAGACCAGGTTGGATGGGGCTTGGAGCCCCTGATCCATTGGGAGGTGTCCCTGCCTATGGCAGGGGTGTTGGAACTGGAGGGGCTTTGAAGTCGCTTCCAACCCAAAACATTCTGTGGTCTGTGATACTAATGTGGCAAAAGTCAAAACAACATCCACTGTCCCATCTCTTTGTACATTTGCTTTTGAGCACACAGACCTGATCATCTCAAGTGTCTCATTTCACACACCAGAATTAGCAGCCCCAAATCAAAGCTATTCAGAAGAGGGTTTTCTTTCAAGACCACTTGTGAGTGAGCTCTAGCCTGTTCTCTCCCACCCTTCAGATTGCTTGAGAGAACTCAAGTACACATATATTGAGAAATGCAGCTTTGTATTTAATGCTTTTATATCACTTAGAGGATGAAGTGCTGTTTCTAATGGTTCTGTAGCTTCAGGGGTTAAGAACTTTAATGCTGGCTCTGAGTAAACAGATACACATCTTGGATCACTCAAATTTGAGGTATGAACTATTTCCCATGGTATGGGATGTCAGAATTCTCTGTAAGCCCTGAGCACAGCTGCTCCTCTCCTCTCATACAAGCATTCCATAGGAGCAGCCCAGGTGTCAATGTAGTTTATGTCTTCATAGGCACATGGCCTTTGGCAGACCGCTTAAAGAGTAGAGGGTAGGGAAGGAACAGGAATTCAAGTAGTCAAACCACAAAGAGAAATCCCACAAAGTATCTACCAGTTATTCCAGAGAGTTAAAAAGAGGTTTCACTGCATTTCCTTCTCCCGACCACAGATATTTGCTACAAATTTCTTTATTCTGCACTCTGAAAAGGCTTAATCCTCTTCTATACACAAGGATTCATACAGCTGTGTATAGCCTGAAGGAAACCACAGGGTGCCTTCGTAGGAGGATCTTGGATCACATGGCAATCTATCCAGTTGGCTTCATTTAACATGCGAAAACAAGGCATAGAATTGACCTGGGTCCAAATGTGCTTGTGAAGGCACTTGTGGCTCTGATACCCAGTCCTCCAGCTGCCAGCATTATGTCTTTTCCTAAGATGAGGTGCCCGCAGAAGGAAGCTAAGGTGCCCGCATTTTAGCTGGGATAGAATCCTTTTCTCCTCAGAAAGTTACACTTCTAAATAATGCCCTGCCTACTGTATAGTGCAGTTAAGTTTAGCATGGGAAGAAAGGGGATGACATTCAGCTTTAGTTTTGTGGTCAGCTATGAAATACCATTTCCATGGAAGCCTTCTCTCAGCTTCTCATGTTATACAAGTAAGCAGGTGTATAAAGCTGGGAGGCACGGAGCCAGGACAGCTGACCCAGGCTGCCCAACAGAATTATGCCATCCCCTGAACATCACGCTCCATAGATAAGTGGGAACTTTGCCAGGGACTGCCCTTTCCTGATGGTTGTCATCCCTGTGGAGCCCTACTCGTCCCTCTGCTCCCAGTGCCCAGTTTTCTCTCTGCTGTGACTGTCACCTTTCACTGTAACTGCTGTGCTCACTGCGTCCACTGTCTGCCAGGCACTGCTGGGAGCGTGCTGCCCACCACCACTAGATGGGCTATGTTATTAGTAGCAGTAGCATTGTTTTTTACCATTCTATTAAAGCAGTTTCCATTTCAACCTACAGGTTTTCCTTTTCCCAATTCCCTTTTTGCAGTTAGGAGGGTCAGTGGGTGACAGAGCACTTGCCCAGTGTTAGTCCCCCCAGTACAGGCCAAATGTAGACACAAGGTCTCTTGCATACACCCCATGTGGCCTCAATTTTAACTTAGGTCAGTGCCTACCTTGTATATAAACACAGCTGGGACTCAGAAATGAACTGTTCATCCATTCCTCAAATAGTTGAAGCCAAGAGATGTTTGCAAGGCACAGCTACCCCTCAGGAAAGATCTAAGTGATGGCACCTCTTATGTGACACCTAGAGGAGGTATTGTCTGTCTCCCCTCCCATGATGATGATATTTAGACCAAAACAGTTAATGAACAGGGGAGATTCCCATCTCCACCTATCATTAGAGCTTTTACCAAGCCTCCATACAAGTACACCTCCTTCAGCTTCATGCCTCCAAGACAGAAGGTTCTACAATTCTCAGCTAAGAAGTGAATCTTCAGAGGAGAAACAGAACTTGCTGGATTGGGCACTTCCCCAGTAGAGCTGTTGACTACAGGTTCTACCTCCCTTCCAGGCAGTTCATGTGACTGAAGATGGAGTGAATGGCTGTTGGATGGAGCCGTCCCCTGCTATCAGCACAGCGTGCTGCTCTTTGGGTCCCAGCTCTGAGCTAACTCAGCTCACTGCTCACGCTGCTGGCGGTGTGCCTGGCAAACGGGTACAGGCTGCACTTAGTCTTTATAAGAACTGGCCCTCGAAGCCTGAGTTTATGACTTGCTGCCTGGTGTGGGTCTGAAATTGGCCTGAGCAGACAGCCCTTAAGGTCTGAAATGAAGACTCCAAATTGAATTTTCTATTTAAAGACCAAGTCAACACTGCTACTTGATACCAGTGGAGCTCAGATGCTCTCAACAGCCTAGAATTTATAACAAACTTGCTTCAGACAACTTTCATCTGGTTTGAGAGCTGCCACACAGTTGAGGACCAGCAGATTATCAGTAGAAGCTTCTCTCTCACTTATTTTAGAGAGAAAGTAGAGCAATATCACTATTTGTTCACTGGAACAGTGCTACAAGAGCTTCAGATTAGCAAAACAACTCCCAAACATTGCTTGATGTTTTCCCACTCCACTTGGCCCTGTGTGCTGGCACTGGAAACTCCTGAAGCTCACAGGGTTTTGTTACCCTGAACTGCCCCAATGACTTTTTAAATCCATTAAGGTTGATGAAAGATTCTATACAAGTTATTTTACAACTTATGCAAGATAAAAATCAGAAGACTGGAGGGCAGCGAGGACTGATGCTGCATTCCAGAAGCATGTGCAAAACACACTGCACAAGGAAGAACACAAGCTGAAAGGGCAGGACTGTGGATGGGCTATAGGTAACTATTCTAGGTCATTCTTACCAACCCACCTTACCCTGTGTCCACAACAGAAGTGGTTGCGTCTCTTTTGTACTTCTACCTTTAGTGTTACACATGCACAAACAACATAAAGTACAAGCAAAGCCACCCATGTTAGTCAGGACTGTGCAGTTTGCTATGGAGTAATAGAACAAGTTAGGTCTAAGGGACCTCAAAGCTCATCCAGTTCCAACCCCCTGCCGCGGGCTCTGGTAGCTCTAACCGGCCAGAAGTCAGGGATGGGGCAGCCATGACTTCTCTGGGGAACCTGGGCTTAGCTTAGTTTAGTTCTGTCTACTAACTTGTCCTTTAAAAAGTCTTTATAAGTAAAATCACTGACTGTTTCTTAACCATGGCGTGTGTGTGTGTGTATTGGCACACTGCTATGATTAGAGAACGCATGATTTTCATTGAATAGTTGTGAAGAATCATAGTCATGGAATTGTTTGAGTTGGAAGGGACCTCAAAGACCATCCTATCCCACCCCCTGCCACGGGCAGGGACATCTCCCAATGGATCAGGGGCTCCAAGCAACACCCAACCTGGCCTTGAACCCCTCCAGGGATGGGGCAGCCACCACTGCTCTGGGCAGCCTGGGCCAGGTCCTCCCTGACCAAAAGCTCCTCCCCAGCTTTGCTGGAGCCCCTTGCAGTCCTGGCAGCTGCTCTGAGGTCTTCATGGAGCCTTCTCTTCTCCAGGCTGAACATCCCCAACTCTTTCAGCCTGTCATCACATGGGATGTGATGCTTGTTGATTCAATGTTTTGCTTGTTGATGCTTAGCTTCCCAAATTCTGATGTTGGGATTAATGATTTCATAGAATCTCAGAATCATGAAGGTTGGAAAATACCTATAAGCTCATCCAGTCTCACCGTAAACCCAACCCCACCGTGCCTGCTAAACCATATCCCAAAGTGCCAAGGCCACATGTACTTTGAACCCTCCAGGGATGGAGACTCAACCACTGCCCTGGGCAGCCTCTGCTAGGGTGACACTGCTCTGTCAGGAAAGAAATGTTTCCTAATATCCAAACTAAACCTCTCCTGGCAAAACTTGAGGCCATGTCCTCTTGTCCTATTTCTTGTTTCTTGGGAGATCAGCACCCACCTCACCACAACCTCCTTTCTAGGAGCTGCAGAGAGCAATGAGGTCTCCCTTCAGCCTCGTCTTCTCCTATTTAATAGTACAGATACAGTAAAATTAAAAAAAAAAAATCCCCAAAACCTTTGATATCATGTCATATAGTGTACTTTATTCCTGCTGAAGTATCTGCTCTCTAGTGTATATTTCCAAAAGAGTTTCTGTCAGGAGGGTAACTAAGGAAATCTTCCTGTAGTTGGATTCCTTAGTACCTAATAAGATGGGATCTCCCATGAAGCTGTTTTTCACAGTTTGATTATCTCTTAATGTGCTTTTCCGTGTCTTTTCTTTTTCTTATAGGTATTAGGGTTGTGCTTTTTCCTCAGTTTTTCCCCTAATCATAACAAGAAGAGAATTTCTTTTTCCTTTTTGTATGAATTTTCCTGAAAATAGAAAGTTGCTTTGTTTCTCTGTGTTGCTGCCCCAGTTGACTCGCTAAATGTATTGTGGGCACTAGGGTAGGCACACACGCACCTGGAGGGTCAGTGTGGCCTGATTTTCTGAAGAAACCAAGGCTGAACTACTGCCTTTGCATTTGGGGGTATTTTTTGAGAAATCACTGAATCACAGAATCATGGAATGGTTTGGGTTGGGAGGGAACTCAAAGCCCATCCAATCCCACTCCTGCCATGGGCAGGGACACCTCCCACTGGATCAGGGGCTCCAAGCCCCATCCAACCTGGCCTCAAACCCCTCCAGGGATGGGGCAGCCACCACTGCTCTGAGCAGCCTGGGCCAGGGCCTCCCCACTCTCACAGCAAAAGATTTCTTCCTAAGATGTCTTCTCAATCTCCCCTCTTGCAGCTGAAAACTACTCCATTCCCCCTCATCGTCTCCCTGCACTCCCTGATCAAGAACCCCTCCCCAGCTTTCCTGGAGCCCCTTTCAGTAATAGAAAGCTTCTGTTTAAATAGTTGCTTTAATTTTCTTGCTTCAATTAAAAATATACTGTTTATTTACTTTAATATTGCAAGACCAATACTACTGCTATCATCACATCAGTATCGGTGCAAAGAATTCTTCTAGAACTGGATAAATTTGCATGGTAATTTAGGGCAAACCTAAGGATAAAAGCTGCTGCTCTTGGAATGTCATTACATTTCAAAAAATATAGCATTTTTTAAAACACAGACTGATTGTAATGCTTATTAAATAACTCATAGATACAGTGAATCAAACCATTCTGTGATTCTTAACTATACACAGTACAGAGCAGCAACATTGTGTAAGCCTATACCAGACCTGCCACCTCCACAAAGGAAAGACAACACCTAGTTAACATATTTGTTATATATGTATTTACAGTGTAGCTAGAGTCAGGGGTTCAGTTGATTGGCTTCTTAAGTCTAGATGTGTAGGTGAAAATGTGAGCTTGAGTGCTTCCCTTGCTTTTTAGAGAAAAATCCAGTAATTTGACTTTTCATTAAGAAACCATTTTAAGGAAGGTTATACCTTCTGCCGGGTTCATTTTGTAGTCCTAAGATTTCTTAAATACCTGACATCTGATATATCTGGTGGGGATACAGTAAATCGAGTGCAGAATTCGTTAAGTAGTGGCTATGTTGTGATTTGATTTCAGTTCCTTTGCTCTCATCTGTTGAGTTGCTGGTTTTGCGTATTCATCGAAAGTGTTTACTGTTTGTTTTCCTGGTCTTGGCTTATCACATATCTATTAGGTGGGTGTGTGAGTTACCTTAACAAAAACACATAAATGTGAATTAGTGATTACAATAAGGGTGAAATGTTTGTAAAGGTGAGATAACTACAATAATCTAAAATTGTCAGCAACCTCCTAAATAGTCATTGCAATGAGTATTATTCCTTGTTAAAAGACCCTTTACAGTATGTGGTTTTAAAAATTAATTGCAATATGTGATACCTATTACCATAAATTGTAGTGGTGCAGAATATATTACATACTTCTGGTAGGCAAAGCATGCCTGAGTAATTTATAAAAAAAAAAAAAAGTCTCCTTTAGTTTGTGAATGTTCAACTGCTTTCTTCAAGAAGGACCCAGAGTACTCTGAGTAGAGTTATACTGGAGCAGGTTGGGTAGAGTTGCACCTAAGCCTTGCTTTTACAAATATTCATAGAATTATGGAGCGGTTTGGGTTGGAAGGGACCTTAAAGCCCATCCAGTTTCATGGGCAGGGACACCTCCCATTGGATCAGGGTGCTCATAGCCAAATATTTTAACTGTTTCTTTGCACTGCAACTGATACATCAGTTTTCTCTTGAATAATGTATATAAGATGGTGCTGATCATGTGCTCTCATATGATGAGATCCTAGAAAGTTGAGATATTTGATCTTTAAAATAAGATTTTAACTCCAAGGAAGTCTGTGCTAAAACTATTGTTACATTGCAGTCAATTAATTGGTTTTGGAGTTTCCAGTTCTGAAAACTTCTGAGAACCAAGCTTTAAAATATTTTAAGTAAATCTGTTTGTGACTCATAAGAAGGTTTTTATCCTTTTAAAAAATACTCCTGTGTTTTTGTACAGGATGATAATCTGACTTCCAGCCAGGAATAATTCTGAGTATAATAATTCTAAGCTATCTATATTTTAGCTGCAGTGTGAAGCTCCTGGAGGTCCAACTTGTACATTTTTAGTCTTGTAGGCTAAAAATGCCTTATAGACTAAAAATAGCTATTTTAAGAAAAGAGCTATATTTTCAGTGAATCAAATTGTATGTGTTTCAGGAATGCTGATATGAAATGAGCGGTCTTTGAAAACTTTCTTGGCTAGAGCTTGATGAAAACTATGCTTTTGTCAAACTAAAAGGCTCAGTATAATGTGCTGGTAGTAAAGAATTCGCAGGGAGGCTGCCCACCACTCTGTTTCTATGCATTGCAGCAGAGAAATGCTGCCAATTATATCTATAATCAAGTTAAGTGAGATATCAGAAAGTAGTAAGGAGAAATTTTCTGGATTTAATGTCATAGTCAGGGAGAAGAGCAGGAAGGGCTAATCTGACACCAGCTGTGATGTGCTGCTTTCCTTGAATAGGAAATGTGTTGCATCTCCGTAGCTGGCAGCATGGAACACGTGCTTTGAGCTAGTGCCTCAAATGCTCTTTTAATAACAGACATTTTCCATAGAGATTATTACAGTGAGAATTATTTTTTTTTTCCCCATAGAAATTCTAGAAGTGTGATGGTAAGAATTTCTTCTGCCAGCTTTATCTCAAAGACAGAACTCCTCGGACTCTTCCACTTGAACTTCTCCCAAACCAGAATGAGTGAATTTAAACACAATTAAGAAATTAACGTAGAGGTTGTTTTTTTATTTTTCCATTTGAAGTTCAGTAGGTAAGGATGTTTTATCGCCTACACCTGTATTTCCTGGTTCCTTTCAGAAGCTCCAGGTCACGGCTAGTCTCTGCCCATGGTAGCTTCCTTAGATGGAAGTTAGGCAGGGACACCTCCCACTGGATCAGGGACTCCAAGCCCCATCCAACCTGGCCTTGAACACCTCCAGGGATGGGACAGCCACCACTGCTCTGGGCAACCTGGACCAGGGCCTCCCCGCCCTCACAGGAGAACATTTCTTCCTAAGATCTCATCTCAAACTCCCTTCTTTCAGCTGAAAACTGTCCCACTCATCCTATCCCTGCACTCCCTCGAGCCCCTTTCAGTACTGGAAGCTCTAAGTTTCTTAGAACAGTTTGGTTCTATGTGTTTAATAAATCACAAAATCTTGTCTCCACATTAAATACGTTAAAGTTACAGTGTGTTGACTTAGTGTTTGGTCCCTTTTGTCTAATTATGGTCTTACCTGCTGGTGTGGAACCCTTCCCTGGCAGCGATGGCCGTTCTGGGAGCGCCTGTGCCACTGGGCTTCAGATGTGTTACAGCTGGAGCAAATACTCCCTGTGGTTATCTGTACGGTGCAAATCCAGGAGATTTGTGAATTGAATTTGTAGGACAAACTATTGTTGATGGATTTTTTCCCTGTCCTACTTTTGTCTCTCACATTTGAAACCAATTTTATTCAGGGTACTATTCAGAAGGACCTAATGTTGTTAATAGACTTTAAAGAAACCAAGCAAAACTGAGAACATTTTATTGGGAATGAGAGTTCATCAGAGAGCTTTTGATTTGAAGTCCAAACAAACAAACATGGTGTTTAATCCATCTTTTCTTGGAACAACAGGCAAAATATAAGAGCCGTAATAAGAAAATTCTTAGTTATATCCTCAATCTGACTGAAGTCTTCTAAACTGCTACCTAGAAGGCTATGGTAGTCTCCTTTAAACGTGGCTTTCTTCTTAGAGGTTTTCTCCAACCTTAATGGTTTCATGAGTCTGTGAAATCTGCTGTTTTAGAAATGCCTGTATTTCAGGGATGGAAACCAGCACCTCCCATACGAGGACAGGCTGAGAGAGTTGGGGTTATTCAGCTTGGAGAAGAAAAGGCTCTGGGGAGACCTTAGAGCAGCTTCCAGTGCTGAAAGGGGCTCCAGGAAAGCTGGGGAGGAGCTCTTGGTCAGGGAGGGCAGGGAGACGATGAGGGGGAATGGAGTGGTTTTCAGCTGCAAGAGGGAAGATTGAGATGAGATCTTAAGGAGAAATGTTTTGCTGTGAGGGTGGGGAGGTCCTGGTCCAGGCTGCCCAGAGCAGTGGTGGCTGCCCCATCCCTGGAGGGGTTCTAGGCCAGACTGGATGGGGCTTAGAGCCCCTGATCCGGTGGGAGGTGTCTCTGCCCATGGCAGAGGGTGTAACTGGATGGGCTTTAGGGCCCCTTCACCCCAGACCATTCTGTGATTCTATAAAGCTACAGAATTGCTGTGAAAGTCCAGAGGAAAATGTGGTTAAAGCTGATCTTGGAGAGATTTGTCCACGTGCTGAGGCACGGTTATATAACGTGGATATAAAGGACAGCAAGTCCTGTTGTCTGCTGGCAAATTGTAGGACAACTCGTGTGTGACCAGTTAGGAAAGGCAGCCTCAACATTCAGCACCAACACACAAAGCACGGGGAATGTGATTATCCCAGACTTTGTTGGTTTGTTTGCTACCCAGACTTTTGCATAATATTCCCTGCTCTTTAGGCACAGTACAGGGAAGTGCAGTGCAGGCAGGTGTTAAGGATGGTCTGTAGATGACTGAGCTGGGCAGTGGCAGTGCCTCTGTCTGCCTGGCACGCTGAAGGCTTTCTGCCCCACTGCCTGTGCCAGGCTGTCGGCCTGGGCTATCAGGGTGGGCTTGGCCGTAGCCTCGACCCCGACTCCTGGCCAGCTGGTGTCATGGCGGATGTGGTCGCTCTTGGAAACCACGTTGCACTGATCTGCTTTCTGGTTTTGTCTTTTTCTGGATGTGAGCAGGGAATAATGCAGTGTCAGTGCAGCAGAAAATTGAGAAGGGACTCCAAATGTTTTCCAAGATCCAGCTGTGTGAGTGGATGCTTGTGAGAGGAGTGAATGGGAGATTCAGCAGAGCATGGAGGGAGGAAAGGAGTTGTGGGCTTGAGATGAACAGGGATGGGTTGTTGTGGGGAGGGAGAAGCCCAGGGGCTGGGAGCTGTGGGCAGCGTGCAGTCAGAGCCAGGGGTGCTTCCTATCCCCCACGCTCCTGGGATTGCCTGAATCCTTGTCCTTGCTCCCTCTCTTGAACTGGATTGATTCTTTAATGTGAGATGTGGGATTTCTTCCCTTTGGGGAACATTTTGCCTGAATTACTCTTTGGCCTTACCTGTGTGTTGCAATTGCAGTGAACCATGGAAAAGTTCTGAGGTCACTCCTTTGCCTTTGTGTGACCCAGGATCCATGGTGCTCTTCAGCTGTTCTTCTCAGGCACACCTTTTATGGGTGGCTCGTACTGATATGGTTGTGAACATGGTGACTGGGAAAGCAGGATAACCTGATGAGAACGAGCAGTGCAATGCCCTCTGAGTTGTTTGATTAGGAGGGCACCTAACTGGGATATATGAGCCTCTTAGAGGCTTTGTGGAAAACTGTTTCTGTTTAGACATTGATATCCCAAGAACAGCAGCATCTATAGGGAAGCTGTATGAGGATTGGATGAAGTCACTGGATCTGTTTAGCCTGGAGAAGAGGAGATTGAGGGAAGACCTCATCATTCTCTGCAGCTTCCTCACAAGGGGAGGAGGAGTAGCGAGACCTGAGATCTTTAGAGGCTTTGTGGAAAACTGTTTCTGTTTAGACATTGATATCCCAAGAACAGCAGCATCTATAGGGAAGCTGTATGAGGATTGGATGAAGTCACTGGATCTGTTTAGCCTGGAGAAGAGGAGATTGAGGGAAGACCTCATCATTCTCTGCAGCTTCCTCACAAGGGGAGGAGGAGTAGCGAGACCTGANTATTCAGCTTGGAGAAGAAAAGGCTCTGGGGAGACCTTAGAGCAGCTTCCAGTGCTGAAAGGGGCTCCAGGAAAGCTGGGGAGGAGCTCTTGGTCAGGGAGGGCAGGGAGACGATGAGGGGGAATGGAGTGGTTTTCAGCTGCAAGAGGGAAGATTGAGATGAGATCTTAAGGAGAAATGTTTTGCTGTGAGGGTGGGGAGGTCCTGGTCCAGGCTGCCCAGAGCAGTGGTGGCTGCCCCATCCCTGGAGGGGTTCTAGGCCAGACTGGATGGGGCTTAGAGCCCCTGATCCGGTGGGAGGTGTCTCTGCCCATGGCAGAGGGTGTAACTGGATGGGCTTTAGGGCCCCTTCACCCCAGACCATTCTGTGATTCTATAAAGCTACAGAATTGCTGTGAAAGTCCAGAGGAAAATGTGGTTAAAGCTGATCTTGGAGAGATTTGTCCACGTGCTGAGGCACGGTTATATAACGTGGATATAAAGGACAGCAAGTCCTGTTGTCTGCTGGCAAATTGTAGGACAACTCGTGTGTGACCAGTTAGGAAAGGCAGCCTCAACATTCAGCACCAACACACAAAGCACGGGGAATGTGATTATCCCAGACTTTGTTGGTTTGTTTGCTACCCAGACTTTTGCATAATATTCCCTGCTCTTTAGGCACAGTACAGGGAAGTGCAGTGCAGGCAGGTGTTAAGGATGGTCTGTAGATGACTGAGCTGGGCAGTGGCAGTGCCTCTGTCTGCCTGGCACGCTGAAGGCTTTCTGCCCCACTGCCTGTGCCAGGCTGTCGGCCTGGGCTATCAGGGTGGGCTTGGCCGTAGCCTCGACCCCGACTCCTGGCCAGCTGGTGTCATGGCGGATGTGGTCGCTCTTGGAAACCACGTTGCACTGATCTGCTTTCTGGTTTTGTCTTTTTCTGGATGTGAGCAGGGAATAATGCAGTGTCAGTGCAGCAGAAAATTGAGAAGGGACTCCAAATGTTTTCCAAGATCCAGCTGTGTGAGTGGATGCTTGTGAGAGGAGTGAATGGGAGATTCAGCAGAGCATGGAGGGAGGAAAGGAGTTGTGGGCTTGAGATGAACAGGGATGGGTTGTTGTGGGGAGGGAGAAGCCCAGGGGCTGGGAGCTGTGGGCAGCGTGCAGTCAGAGCCAGGGGTGCTTCCTATCCCCCACGCTCCTGGGATTGCCTGAATCCTTGTCCTTGCTCCCTCTCTTGAACTGGATTGATTCTTTAATGTGAGATGTGGGATTTCTTCCCTTTGGGGAACATTTTGCCTGAATTACTCTTTGGCCTTACCTGTGTGTTGCAATTGCAGTGAACCATGGAAAAGTTCTGAGGTCACTCCTTTGCCTTTGTGTGACCCAGGATCCATGGTGCTCTTCAGCTGTTCTTCTCAGGCACACCTTTTATGGGTGGCTCGTACTGATATGGTTGTGAACATGGTGACTGGGAAAGCAGGATAACCTGATGAGAACGAGCAGTGCAATGCCCTCTGAGTTGTTTGATTAGGAGGGCACCTAACTGGGATATATGAGCCTCTTAGAGGCTTTGTGGAAAACTGTTTCTGTTTAGACATTGATATCCCAAGAACAGCAGCATCTATAGGGAAGCTGTATGAGGATTGGATGAAGTCACTGGATCTGTTTAGCCTGGAGAAGAGGAGATTGAGGGAAGACCTCATCATTCTCTGCAGCTTCCTCACAAGGGGAGGAGGAGTAGCGAGACCTGAGATCTTTTCTCTGGTGAACAATGATAGGACCTCAGGAAATGGCAGGAAGATGCCAGGGGAGGGTTTGGTTGGACTTGAGGAAAAGGTTCTTCCCCCAGAGGATGGTGGAGCACTGGAACAGCTCCCAGGGAAGCAGTCACTGTGCCAAACCTGACAGTATTGCAGAAGCCTTTGGCCAATGCCCTCAGCGCCGCGGTGTGAATGTTGGAAGTTTTCCTGTGTAGGGGCAGGAGTTGGACTTGATGATCCTTGGGGGTCCCTTCCAACTTGAGACAGTCTATGATTCTGGATTTTTCCTCTAATTGAGGTACCTTGTTCCATGGTTCTCAGGCAAAGCAAGTACACTGAGATATCCAAAAGGTTTTCCAGAAAATGGATTTGCCCACTATTGCATTCCAGATCTCACAAGTCAACTAAATGAACAGCTCGGTGTTTGAACCTCAAATGATATTAAAGCAATATGAACCTCAACTGGCTGCTGAGCATTGAAACACTCTCTGCTTTCAGATTTTTAGGGATTTGTGAAAAAACTACTGAGTCTCTGCTCTTCCCAAAAGCAGGGATATGTTCCCCAGTCTCCCAATCTTAATATACAAACTGTTGGACAATGCTCCTGGATAACGAACAGCAAGCTATCTAGTGTGAAGCACTTGATGCTGTGGACCTGTCGGAATCCAGCATGGGGTTACAACAGCAGGCAGAGACCTGGAATGAGAGATGGACAGAGTGAGGTTTGTCTGGTCAGAGATGGAGGTGACTAAGCGGTATTAAAGGTAAGAATATTTGAAGAATAGTACCTGAAAAACCTCAAAAAATCTGCTTAAAGGAGGAGATGAATGAATGATTCTCCATGCCCATTGTGTAGGCAAATTATTAATGGACTTAAATTGAAACTAGGAGATGAAGTTGTTCAAAAGGGAGAACTTCCCAACTAAGATGAGTTAAGCATTGACAAGTATTCCCTAGGGAGTCTGACTCGAGCTTGTGTACAGGGCAACGAGGCCGGTAAAGGGTCTAGAGAACAAGTCTTACAAGGAGCAGCTGAGGGTCCTGGGACTGCTTAGTTTGGAGAAAAGGAGGCTGAGAGGAGACCTCATCACTCCCTACAGCTTCCAGAAAGGAGGTTGTGGTGAGGTGGGCACTGGGCTTTTCTCACAAGTAACAGCAAGGCATAGGACAAGAAGAAATGGCCTCAAGTTGTACCAGGGCAAGTTTAGGTTGGATATTAATGAAGATATCTTTACTGAAAGGGTTGTGAAGCGTTTGAAGAGACTGCCCAGGGCAGTGGTAGAGTCTCCATCCCTAGAGGTGTTAAAAAAACATTTAGATGTGGTGTTTCAGGATATGGTCTCGTAGGCACAGTGATGTTGGGCTGATAGTTCAACTGTACGATCTTAGAGGTCTTTTTGATTCCATGACTCTCTGGTATATCAGGAATAATTTGGGAATTGTAGAATGTCTCATGTTGGAAGGGATCCTCCAAGGCGCATCAAGTCCAACTCCCGTCCCTGCATAGGACCACCCCCAAGTTCACATCATTACTCCTGTCTTGGAGCAAGGGAGCAGACTAGTGATACTTCATGGTGACCTCCAGACCCACTTGCTACTATTCCCTTGTTTGGTGCAATGGCATAGGTCACATATTCAGAGTTACAAAGTTTGCATTGATATTGATTTGGTGAGTCCTGTGAGCACTATTATTTCAATCAGCGCAAGACTTATGTAAGTTTGGTTTATTTTGGTAAGGAGCCAACCTAAACTGAACAGTCGTAAGTCATCTTTAAATTGAGCCGTTGGCAAGTTATATTTGCATTTATTTAATTAAGAGTGTGTTGAACTGGTTTCAGATAGTGGAAGGTTTATGATGCCTTGTCAAATAATAGCCCAGCCAATAAAAATTTTACCTGTTTTGCTTATAGAGGAATCGAGAAGCTAAGGGAAGGAGCAGCTTGCCTAGGTGCAGGGGCTGCAGTTGTGGGCAGTGCCTTCAAGAAGGAAGAATGTGTCATGTAGGGCCACCAAAGCGATTAAGTGAATGGAGGAGCTTGCTCATGAAGTAAGGCTGGACTTCAGTTTGGTTAGCCTGGCATACCACAAAGGGATCACAGAACCATAGAATGGCTTTGTTTTGGAAGGGACCATAAAGTCCATCCAGCCCACCCTGCTTGCCGTGAGCAGGGACATCTTCAACCAGATGAAGTTGTTCAGAGCCTCATCTGATATGGGGGGGAGGAAGGGGTGGGAGGGATGGTTGGATGGATGGATGGATGGATGGGAGGAAGGAATAGCATTGTAGAAAGGCAGAGAAGAAAAACTCACTAGAAGGAAAAGAATCGTGAGGGCTGAAGGATGAAATTGGCTCAGGAAGCATTGTATCTCAACAGGTCATGAGTAAACTAAACAAAGAGGAGGAGTAGGGGTTTAGCACAGCTTTACTTTAGGAGTGGCATGACAAGAATTCTTATTGTTTTAAGATGATGGTTGCTGAGCTTATGAACAAGATTATCCGGCTTGTCCTGCAGTTGACCTAGGAGGTTTCCACAAGAAGAAACTCTTCCTGCTAAGAGCTTGAGCTATTGCTTGTTTTCCAAAAGTCAGNAGGGAGTCTGACTCGAGCTTGTGTACAGGGCAACGAGGCCGGTAAAGGGTCTAGAGAACAAGTCTTACAAGGAGCAGCTGAGGGTCCTGGGACTGCTTAGTTTGGAGAAAAGGAGGCTGAGAGGAGACCTCATCACTCCCTACAGCTTCCAGAAAGGAGGTTGTGGTGAGGTGGGCACTGGGCTTTTCTCACAAGTAACAGCAAGGCATAGGACAAGAAGAAATGGCCTCAAGTTGTACCAGGGCAAGTTTAGGTTGGATATTAATGAAGATATCTTTACTGAAAGGGTTGTGAAGCGTTTGAAGAGACTGCCCAGGGCAGTGGTAGAGTCTCCATCCCTAGAGGTGTTAAAAAAACATTTAGATGTGGTGTTTCAGGATATGGTCTCGTAGGCACAGTGATGTTGGGCTGATAGTTCAACTGTACGATCTTAGAGGTCTTTTTGATTCCATGACTCTCTGGTATATCAGGAATAATTTGGGAATTGTAGAATGTCTCATGTTGGAAGGGATCCTCCAAGGCGCATCAAGTCCAACTCCCGTCCCTGCATAGGACCACCCCCAAGTTCACATCATTACTCCTGTCTTGGAGCAAGGGAGCAGACTAGTGATACTTCATGGTGACCTCCAGACCCACTTGCTACTATTCCCTTGTTTGGTGCAATGGCATAGGTCACATATTCAGAGTTACAAAGTTTGCATTGATATTGATTTGGTGAGTCCTGTGAGCACTATTATTTCAATCAGCGCAAGACTTATGTAAGTTTGGTTTATTTTGGTAAGGAGCCAACCTAAACTGAACAGTCGTAAGTCATCTTTAAATTGAGCCGTTGGCAAGTTATATTTGCATTTATTTAATTAAGAGTGTGTTGAACTGGTTTCAGATAGTGGAAGGTTTATGATGCCTTGTCAAATAATAGCCCAGCCAATAAAAATTTTACCTGTTTTGCTTATAGAGGAATCGAGAAGCTAAGGGAAGGAGCAGCTTGCCTAGGTGCAGGGGCTGCAGTTGTGGGCAGTGCCTTCAAGAAGGAAGAATGTGTCATGTAGGGCCACCAAAGCGATTAAGTGAATGGAGGAGCTTGCTCATGAAGTAAGGCTGGACTTCAGTTTGGTTAGCCTGGCATACCACAAAGGGATCACAGAACCATAGAATGGCTTTGTTTTGGAAGGGACCATAAAGTCCATCCAGCCCACCCTGCTTGCCGTGAGCAGGGACATCTTCAACCAGATGAAGTTGTTCAGAGCCTCATCTGATATGGGGGGGAGGAAGGGGTGGGAGGGATGGTTGGATGGATGGATGGATGGATGGGAGGAAGGAATAGCATTGTAGAAAGGCAGAGAAGAAAAACTCACTAGAAGGAAAAGAATCGTGAGGGCTGAAGGATGAAATTGGCTCAGGAAGCATTGTATCTCAACAGGTCATGAGTAAACTAAACAAAGAGGAGGAGTAGGGGTTTAGCACAGCTTTACTTTAGGAGTGGCATGACAAGAATTCTTATTGTTTTAAGATGATGGTTGCTGAGCTTATGAACAAGATTATCCGGCTTGTCCTGCAGTTGACCTAGGAGGTTTCCACAAGAAGAAACTCTTCCTGCTAAGAGCTTGAGCTATTGCTTGTTTTCCAAAAGTCAGGAGCCTTATTGTCAGCATTATCTGGTTTCATCCAACACTGGCAACACACCAGCACAGAGTGGGAACTTCAGAGGGGAACATCAGAAAAATCACCTTTAATTTGGAAATCTCTTTTCCTTAAGTGCTCATATTGCTTCTAAGTTACTGTTCATTAGTTTTTAAAGTTCTGTTGTATTATGAAGTTTTGTGTGGTTTGTAACTGCACAGATCACTGGGGTTTGAGCTTACCTGTAAAAATAAAGGTTTGTGTTTTCGAGCTAGTGCTTCCTGTTTAAAAAAGAGTGGGAAGCAAGGCTCTCGTGTTCCTGAGCCATGATGCCTCTCAGGTAATGCATTTACACTTTGGTTTGTAGATTTGACTTTAGTTGCAGTTAGGAACAGTGGCTGGAGGCTGAATCAGAAAACTGTCCCAAGCGTCTGATGGCAGTGGAGCCTTGAACTTGAGCAGAAGTAAATTGCTGTAACCTGTGGTTGCTTATTCAGCACAGAACATAGAAACTGTTTCTAAGCAAAATGCTGTTCTGTCTGACTTTCTCAGCGTGCAGATCATGGTGCTTTAGTAACTGAGACACTGAAGCTTCAAAGCAGAGGAGCCAGCAAGGGGAGAGGGCAGCATCCTTGTGTGGCCCTGGCTTTTTGTGTCCTGTTGTTCCTCTGAGGCTCACCTTGCGACCCAAAGTGATGAGGTCAGACGTGAACTAATGTCCTCACCCTTACTTTGTTGAGCTTCATCTTTATGGCTTTGGTAGTGGAGGTAGTAGAGAGTTCCCTGTAGATGTTGACATTTCCTGCTGTCTTTCTAGTTTTGTTTTAAATAGCCTTCCTGTGACCTTATCAGTGTCTACAATGACCTGAAAGGAGGTTGTGGTGAGGTGAGTGTTGGTCTCTTCTCTCAAGTAACAAGCAACAAGGTGAGAGGAAATAGCCTCAGGTTGCACCAGGGCAGGTTTACATTGGATGTTAGGAAAAATTTCTTTCCTGACAGAGTGGTGAAGCTCTGGCAGAGGCTGCCCAGAGCAGTGGTGGGGTCTCCATCCTTGGAGGTGTTCAGTGGCCATGGCACTTGAGGACATGGTTTAGTAGGCACGGTGGGTTTGGGCTGACAGTTGAATTGTATGGTCTTGGAGGTCTTTTTCAACTGTCACAATTCTATGTTTCTGTAATTCTAAATGTCTCACTAGATTCTGCTCAGCATAATCTGAGAATGTAGAGCTGGTGTCTATACCTGAGAACACACAGGGTGGGTTTTGGTTGCAGTAGAGGAAACACATCACTTAAATCTCAAAAGCATTACTGTGTAATTTTTGGCTGAGGCTAAAACACTGAGGTTAACACTTGGTTTTCCACAAAGCCTCGTCTCTTGAGAGTAGGTCTCTGTTAACTGGCTGGGTGCATATTTAGTGAAGCAACCGAGTGAACAGACTGCAAGAAATCATTGGTTATTAACTTAAGGTTAGTTGCAAGAGACAGTAGTAATAACGAAAGAAAAACTAATCTCATTTGTTATAGTGGTAAATCGGTTCTGAATTGATTACTGGAGTATCTTTATGTTGAAGGGTTTTTTTGGTGAAATAATAACACTTTATGGGACAGATTATTGCTATTTTTACTTGACATTATTTTAATACACAACATTGTTTCAGTAAGGACATACAATCGGTGTGAATCTACCCTTCTTCCTTCCTGCCCTTCTGTCAAAGTTATTGGGTTGCTTTTCTTTCTTCTGAAGCCTCGAAGCCGTGCAAGAATTGAATGGAAATGGTGATGCTCTTGAGCCATCTCATCAATCACACCTGTTTTCCTTCTGGATGTTTCCTATTGCAAGAACATCTGTTTAGGAAAATACCACCAATCCCTCTGGGATGTTTTTCCATATGCCCCTGTTTCAGGATAAAATAAAAACAATGGACCTTGACAGTGTTTTCTTAACCAAAAATGGGTCCTTGTGCTTCTGTGAACAGACTATGAACGGTATTATTTAATGGTGGCATGAATTGCTTCCACTAGTGCTCTTCTGGAGAGGAACGCAGCATCTATGTGACTTGAACAGTTCTTCCACACGCGAAAGCAGATGGTGTTGAATGAGTCAGATAAGCGTTGAGTGTCCAATACAGTGCTGACTGGCATACTAACAGGGTAATCATTTATAGAGTTGAGAGCTAGGGAGGTATGGTTACCACCAGAAGGAAGAAGGTAGATCTCCTGTATGCTTTCCTGCAAGGTGAGTAGAGCTGTCAAGTGCCCAAGTTTAATAAAATCATGGAATGGTTTGGGTCAGAAGGGACCTCAAAACCCATTCAGTTCCATCCCCCTGCCATGGGCAGGGACACTTTTAGTGGATCAGGCTGCTCAAAGCCTCATCCAGCTTGGCCTTGAACACTCCAGGGATCGATATCTCCCCTTTCTGATCAGTTTTTGTCTGGAAAACAGATGTCGAGGGATCTGAGGCGATCTGTGTCCAGACCAGCTCTCAAGTGGGTCTGTGTTTGTCATGTGTGTGATGAATCCAATGTTTTTGGGCGACCAGGCTTGCAGAGTGAGCTCTGGACAGCTGCCCTGTGTCTGTGTGGATAGTTCTGAATGGAAATCCTGCAGAGAAGAGCAGCCCAAATGAGTTCAGACTGGCTGTCATTCTGCCCTGCATCTGTCACATCCTGCAAAATTGTGACCTTGCAAAATCGGCACATGTAAAACACTTTGTGGTCCTTGCGTGGCTGAGAAGTAGACAATAATGCACTTCATGGTGTGTAAAATAGAGCTTTTATTTGGAAACTAATATTAAGGCTCAAGAATCCCTTACGGTGTTCATAAAAGTGGAGCCCATCAGTAGAAAGCTGTGTGTGCAGACGCTGGGAAAAAAACAGCTGCCAGGGTGCACAGTGGTTGTTGTCATTTTTAATTGATTTTGTTCAATTGTTATTTTGGGGAGGGGTTCCTAATCAGGGAGTGCAGGGATAGGATGAGGTGGAAGGGTTTTCAGCTGAAAGAGTGGCGACTGAAATGAGGTCTTGGGGAGAAATGTTTTGCTGTGAGGGTGGGGAGGCCCTGGCCCAGGTTTTTCAGAGCAGTGGTGGCTGCCCCATCCCTGGAGGGGTTCAAGGCCAGGTTGGATGGGGCTTGGAGCCCCTGATCCAGTGGGAGGTGTCCCTGCCCATGGCAGGGGTGGGACTGGATGGGCTTTGAGTTCCCATCCAACCCAAACCATTCCATGATTCCATAATACTATGGTGTTATGAACTTCTCATGCATTTTCTGAACTGTTTTGGTCTCTCTTATCCTAGCTTACACTAATTAATTTGAGCTGGGAATAAATGCACACTCTGCAGTTTCTCACTGCAGCTGCATGAGCTGAAACTGCTGGGAACTTGTGTACGGCCTGTTGCAAATGAGTGCATGGCCTTGGATTTTAACGTGCCAATGAGTTTTAAAGGCAGCCCTGCCCTTTTATATAAGTTTTTAAGGTATTTTCATGCCCTATTTGTGCTATTTAACATGGTATCTTACCTGAATTTATTTTGCAATTATACAAAAAAAGGATACCATAGCAGAGGAAGAATTGGGAGGAACTGGGCAAGAAATAAGTGGAGTTAACTCCAACTGGAGGCCCATTCCAAGTGGTGTCCCCAGGACTCAGTGCTGGGTCCAGCCCTGTTCAATGTCTTTGTCAGTGACCTGGATGAAGGCAGCATTGAGTGCACCCTTAATAAGTTTGCGGATGACACTAAGCTGGGTGGAAGTGTGGATCGGCTGGAGGGTAGGGAGACTCCAAAGGGATCTGAACAGGCTGGACTGCTGGGCAGAGTCCAATGGCCTGAGGTTTAACACGGCCAAATGGCAGGTCCTGCACTTGGGGCACAACAACCCTGAGCAGCTACAGACTAGGAGAAGCCTGGCTGGAAAACTGCCTGGAGGAGAAGGACCTGTGGGTGTTGGTTGACAGGGACTGGCCTTGAGCCAACAGTGGCCCAGGTGGCCAAGAAGGCCAATGGCATCTTGGCTTGAATCAGAAATGGTGTGACCAGCAGGTGCAAGGAGGTTCCTCTCCCTCTGTACTCAACACTGGTGAGACCGCTTCTTGAATCCTGTGTGCAGTTCTGGGCCCCTCACCACAAGAAGGATGTTGAGGCTCTGGAGTGAGTCCAGAGAAGAGCAACAAGGCTGGTGAAGGGGCTGGAGAACAGGCCTTATGAGGAACGGCTGAGAGAGCTGGGAGTGTTTATCCTGGAGAAGAGGAGGCTGAGAGGAGACCTCATTGCTCTCTATAACTACCTGAAAGGAGGCTGTGGAGAGGAGGGAGCTGGGCTCTTCTCCCAAGCGACAGGGGACAGGACGAGAGGGAATAACCTCAAGCTCCACCAGGGGAGGTTCAGGCTTGACATCAGAAACATTTTTTTACAGAAAGGGTCACTGGGCACTAGCAGAGGCTGCCCAGGGCGGGGGTTGAGTCTTCTTCCCTGGAGGTGTTCAAAAGACAGGTGGATGAGGTGCTATGGGCCATGGTTTAGTGATTGATAGGTGTGGTTGGACTTAATGATCCTGTGGACCTTTTCCAACCTAGTGATTCTGTGATTCTAGCCCCTCAATGTCTTTTTGGAGTGCGGGACCCAAAACTGAACTCAGGATTTGAGGTTCGGTCTCACCAGCACCGAGTCCAGGGGGATGATCCCTTCCCTGCTTCTACTAGGCACACCATGGCTGATCCAAGTCAGGATGCTCTTAGCCTTCTTGGCCACGTGGGCCGCTGCTGTATCATGTTAAGCCCCTGTCAATCAGCAACCCAAGGTCCTGTTCCCCCAGGCAGCTTTCTAGATGCTCTTCCCCAGTACTGGAGGGCACTTGCCCTTTTTGAATCTCATAGAATTGGTCTCATCCCATGGATCCAGCCTGTCCAGGTTCCTCTGTAGAGCCTTTCTGTCCTTTGGGCAGAGCAACAGCTCCCACCCGGCTTAGTGTCATCTGCAAGCTCACTTGAGGACACACTCAACCTCTTCATCCACATCATGATAAAAGATACTGAGCAGACCTAACCTCAGCACTGATTTCTGGGAACACCACTTTGTGACTGGCCTCCAACTGGATTTAACTCCATTCACCACCTCTCTTTGGGCCCAGCCATGCAGGCAGTTTTCACCCAGCAGAAGATATGTCTGTTCAGGCCAATGGCAGCTGGTTCCTTTGGGAGAACACTGTGAGAAACAGTGTCTAAGGGTTTATGGACATCCAGGTAGACAACATCCACAGCGTTTTTCTTGTCCACTAAGTGGGTAACCATGTCATAGAAAGAGATCAGGTTAGTAAGGCAGGACCTGTCTTTCCTAAACCCCTGTTGACTGGACCTGTGATACATGGTTAAACCCTGCATTCTTTTTTTTCCAGTCTGCTCCACAGACATCTGCGCTTTCATTTTTCTGTGTGAGTACCATTTTCCTCATGACTGAACAATAACTTGTTGACTGATGAACCCCTTCTGTGTACTCACCTGTCACTTATCCTGGGGACTGTGGGAAACATGGTTACAGGATTTGCATTCTTTACAGTGAGCATCCGTCACTGCTGGCGATTAAAAACTGCCTTACTTGAACTGCTGGTTCTCCATCACTAGTAATTAAGCTGTTTTTTCAGACCAGGAAAAAGCTTTCATGCTGGGTGAGCCACAGGGACTTTGGAGAGACCAGCATTTGCAGTCTTAAAAGGGCATATTGATTGGCCTTTATTAATAGGAAAATCTCTAAGGAGAGATGAAATACTTGACTTTAGGAAAGTCTAAAGAATAATTATAAGGCTTTTTAGAATCATACAAAAACTAGGCAGAGTTGCCAGGGCTTTTCTCCTAACTTTTAGTAAAGTTTTTCACAATGCTGAGTTTTGCATTTCATAGAATCATGGAATTGTTTTGGTTGGAAGGGAACTTAAGTCCCATCCAGTTCCCTCCCCTGCCAAGGGGAGGCACACCTCCCACTGGATCAGGGGCTCCAAGCTCCATCCAACCTGGCCTTGAACCCCTCCAGGGATGGGGCGGCCACCACTGCTCTGGGCAACCTGGGCCAGGGCCTCCCCACCCTCACAGCAATACATTTCTTCCTAAGATCTCATCTCAATCTCCCCTCTTGCAGCTGAAAACCCTTCCCCTTTGTCCTATCCCTGCTCTCCCTGATCAAGAGACCCCTCCCCAGCTTTCCTGGAGCCCCTTTCAGTACCGGAAACTGCTTTCAGGTCTCCCCAGAGCCTTTTCTTCTCCAGGCTGAACAACCACAACTTTCTCAGCCTGTCCTCATACAGGCAGTGCTCCAGCCCCTGGATGATCTCTGTGGCCTCCTTGACTCACTTCAACAGCTCCATGTCCTTCCTGTGCTGAAGACTTCAGAACTGTTGTTTTTCTCTATGCAGTTGACTGCTACTAAGCAGAGGTCCATCTTCAGAAGAAGAAAACTCATATTTATTCTTTATAACTCCTTAATGGAAGTTTTTTTGCAATTAATATTATTCATCTGTTGAATAAGAACTGCTTTCTTTGATGTGTATTGAACCAAATGAATCTTCAACCTTAAGTGTTGCAGGCCTTGCAGATCTGTTTTTTAAAAGTACTCAGCACCCAAGCAGTCAAATTTGGTGATGTCACTCAAATTTCTTTGAGTACAATATTGTATTTTTTCTATAGTTGTGTCATTCAAAGCGGTTTAAATCTTTTTATTTACTGAAATTAATGGAGGAGGGCAAACACTTATGGAGATGCTCAGCGCTGGAGGTGTTCAGGACCAGGTTGGATAGGACTGTGAGTGCTCTGATCCTGTGGGAGGTGTCCTTGCCCATGGTGGGGGGTTGGAAATGGATGGACTTTGAGGTCCCTTCCAACCCAAACCATTCTGTGATGCTTCTCTGTGGGTGGGTTGTTCAGTTCTGTAATACCTTCATAGTGGGCCTAAAGTCAAACACCAGCCAACCTGAAAAGGGTTTTTATTTCCTTTGCGTAAGTGCACATCACTACAGAGTGGGCAAGATAGGCAAGAACAGTATCATCTTCATATACCTCCTGTGTAATGGGGTTTGTATGGTAAAGCTGGCTGTGCAATTCCTTCTGTGTTTGAAAACTTTTTTGCAGGAGGGAGGGAGAGCAGCAAGAGGAAGGTTTTGCCTGTTTTTCTAACTAATACCAGATTCTACAAACGTAGGAAACAATATGTGATTAAACATACAACAAGCATTTTCTGGCAAATAATGTCTCTGACAACAGTATTTGCTCCTCGCACTACTCAATCAAGTGAATTTGAAGCCCAAACTGCCAGGCCATTCTTTTCCATAACCTGGTTTTCCTATTCTTGAAGTCTTTCACAATATTGTAATAGTGTTTTGTCCTCAGAGTTTTCTGATTCATATTGCTTTCTGTACAGTGTCAGAATGTCTGATGCTGTTTGTTGAATATAGTATATGGATCATACCTTGCTTTATGTTATAAAAATCCATGTTTCTGTAGGCTCGAGGTTTTAACTTATTAAACAGCTCTGATCAAAGGGTCTGAACACACTGACTCATGGGAAACGTGTCTGCCCACCGGTTGTGAATCTGCCAGTGCAAGATATGTTTAAAGGAATGGGGTTTGTTTTGGTTGGTTTTTTTTTTTTTTTGCTTACCCAATCTGCAAACTCCTGTCATGATGGGCTGCAGGAGCTCCCATCACTAAACATCGCTCACGTTTGCTTAGATTTGGTGCTGCTGACTTTGTGTTTTCAGAGGCCCTGTCTGGCCAAGATTTGAACTATCTTATTTGCATTTGATAACTAGCATTTGAATTAGTATTCTGGGACCTTAGCCAAGAGTACATTGCTTGTAAGTATGACTACAACATAATTGTGTCACAAACTGCAGTCATGAAGTGCCACTGTGATCATCTACTCAAATCTCTTGTGTACCCTGACTCCTATGAGCTTCTAGGACAAATCTCAGATAATGGCAGCTCTGACTATCCATGTGGGGTGGGGCAGAGGCTGGAGAGCAACCCTGGGAAAGGGTCCGGGGGTTCTGCTGGAGGGTGAGTTGAATGTGAGCCAGCAGTACTCCGGCAGCCAGGACGGCGACAGTGTCCTGGGGTGCATCCAGCACGGCATCACCTGCCAGGAGAGGGAGGGGATTGTCTGCACTGGGGTGTCTCCACCTTGAGCACTAGGGGCAATTCTGGGCGCCACAGGGTAAAAAGGATCTGAAGCTACTGGAGAGACTCCAGAGGAGGACAGGGATATGGTGAAGGGTCTAGAGGGGAAACCATGTGAGGAGCAGCTGAAATCATTGGGTCTGTTCAGCCTGGAGAAGAGGAGGCTGAGGGGAGACCTCATTGTACTCTATAGCTTCCTTACAAGGGGAGGAAAATGCACCAGGGGAGGTTTAGGTTGGACATTAGGAAAAGGTTCTTCCCCCAGAGAGTGGTGGAGCCCTAGAACAGCTCCCAGGGAAGCAGTCACGGCACTGAGCCTGACAATATTCCAGAAGCTTTTGGCCAAGGCCCTCAGCCCCACGGTGTGAACGCTGGGGTGTCCTGTGCAGGACAGGACAGGACTTGGACTCAATGATTCTTTTGGGTCTTTTTTAACTCAGGACTTTCTATGATTCTATGATATCCTTTCCTTTCTCCCAGATAAATTGTGCCAGCTGAAGTCTTTAGTCATGGTCAGCATGGCCCAGCTCTCTAGGGATTCTCATGGCTCGTCCTCAAAGGGGGACTTGCTAAGGGGCACTTTGGAGTGTGTACTTTGCATCAGGAGATGATTTTTGCAGCAGGAGAATACAGCAAACTCTTGTTGCCTGGTGCTTCCACTGGTGTGGCTGCTGCCCGGCGGGCTGTGCTTGGCTGCACTGGCCTCTCGAGGTCTCATTCAGGATCGCTGCTTAGCACGGCTGCGCCAGCCCCTGCCTGGGCCGAGTTATACAACCTCTTGCACTCTGCTTACACAAGCGTCTCATTCTGTTTGTGAGCAGTCATCTTTATGCTTCAACACTCTCCTAATCCTTTTCCAAGTGTGGTACTATTTAGTAACGAAGTGCTTTTTCACAGTTCTTTATAAAAATACACATCATTTCATTAGAACGAAACCTCAGGCCTGCAGAACCTCTTGAAAATCACAGAGGATGTGTATTTCATGTATTTTTGTATGTGTAATTTAACAGTTTGTGATCAATTGCTCACCTGGTTTTTATCAGTTTTTGTAAGTGGATATTTTCTGTTTCATTCTTGTTCTTTCTGAACTGAAGCGTTGCAGAAATCTGAGGTTATTATGTCAATGCTGTTATCTTTATCAACCCAAACATATAATCTCATCGGCCAGTGCCAAGAGCTGTTTCTCATAAATCCATGTTGATGTTACCCTTTCATGCTTTGCTCTTCAAGGGATGGGAAGTTAAATTTTGAGCTGTTATTGTGTTTTAGCTGACAAAAGCTAGTGTTATTCTTTTTGGGAAGGGCTATAGAATGTCAGGCTTTGCAGGAGGGAGAAGAAAGAACAAGAGAAAGGAAATATTTGGTTATAAATGTGATTATTTCAGCTTAATTCTTAACCCTTCTGGTAGACTTTGATGAATGTATCTTGGCCAGGAGTGCGGCATTTGCCTTTGAGTGGTTTCTAACATGTTGTCAAGAGGTGTTAGGAATGCACGAAAACCGACAGCTCTTTTTAGTGTTTAAAAAGGTTCCCAAGTAAGACATTTCCAAACTCCTGATAAATTGCTAGAAAAGCGTTTAGGGGCAGGAATGCCCCAATCTGTGAGGTGTCTTTGTGGTGGTGAAAGGTCCCTGTCCGTACTTTCCAAGTCTCTGAGTTATTACAGCAGAAAAGTTGGCTGGTTGGCATTTTCCTTGGTCTTTGCACTGTATCCTCCACACATATAATTTCTTTTGAATCTTATTTTCTTCTCCCTGTATGAGAAGACTGAGGAAACCTTATTGTGGCCTTCCAGAGCTTAAAGGGGGCTAATAAGGAAGATGAGGAATAACTTTTTAGCAGGGCGTGTAGCAATAGAACAAAGGGTATTGGTTTTAAAATAAAAGAGAAGTTTAGACTAGATCTTGGGAAGAATCAGGTTTTTTGCTGTGAGGGTGGGGAGGCCCTGGCCCAGGTTGCCCAGAGCAGTGGTGGCTGCCCCATCTCTGGAGGGGTTCAAGACCAGGTTGGATGGGGCTTGGAGTCCCTGATCCATTGGGAGGTGTCCCTGTTGCATGGCAGGAGTGGAACTGGATGGGCTTTAAGGTTCCCTTCCAACTCAAACCATTCCATGATTCTGTGATTCTATGAAAATGCTTTTTTACAAACAGCTCTAAGTGTTGCATGGACTTGAATTAGCACAGTAGATGTGAATTCCAGAAAATATCAAGATGCCGACTTGTCAGCACGTATACTATAGGTTTTCTGGTGTTTGGTGTTTTTTAATCCCTACGTGAGCAGAGGTAGTTTGGTGTCACACACTTTGTGCAGCTTATTTCTGTGCACATCTATTTCACTGTTTTCTTTGAAGAAGTCATATTGTGAGGCAAGCCTGAACTGTTTCTGGCATTTCTTCTGAAATTACAAGCTTATGTGGAACCTGTGAAGCGCTGGTAATTAAGAGAGTTGATGGGCTGCTACCTGCAATTAATTCAATTGCTTGTGACAAGAACTTTTCTGGTTTAACTCTTAGAGTATCATAGTGCAGTTGTGCTGGGAAGTTTCGGTCTCTGTGCATGCTGTTGGGTTTCTTCATGGCTCTTGTTTTGAGATTTGTGTTTTAAGGTGCTAATTCCCCTTCCTCCTTCACCTTGTAGGATGAGTTTTTTAAGTTCTGACATAGAGTAGAAGTAAATCTCATTGTTCCTCTACCATAAGACTTTGACATGTCCCTTAGGCGATTTAAAAACTAGCAAGCTGTACTGTGGGCATCAAAGAAGCAAGCTCAGCCTTTTCTGCAGTGCCAGATTTAGCCATAAGGATCTGAATTCAGCTTTTAATTTCCTGTAGATTTCTAGCACTGACTCAGGGAAATAGAATCACAGAATGACGGAATGGTAGAGACCTCAAAGCCCATTGAGTTCCAGCCCCCTGGCATGGGCAGGGACACCTCCTGCTAGATCCAGTTGCTCAACGCCCCATCCAACCTGGCCTTGAACCCCTCCAGGGATGGGGCAGCCACCACTGCTCTGGACAACCTGAGCCAGGGCCTCCCCACTGCCATGGGCAAACATTTCTTCCTCGTGTCTTATCTCAATCTCCCCTCTTTCCACTTAAAACCATTCCCCTTCATCCTATCCCTGCCATCCTTGATCAAGAGCCCCTCCCCAGCTTTCCTGGAGCCTCTTTCAGTACTGGAAGCTGCTCTAAGGTCTCTCCAGTGCTTTCTCTTCTCCAGGCTGAACAACCCCAACTTTCTCAGCCTGTCCTCGTCGGGAAGGTAATAAATAAATCCCTCCCAGCCTGGAGAACTGCTGGTGGCTGTAGCTCCTGTTGAATTGTGATCGTCTGTGGGGGCAAGGGCTGCTTTTTATGCACTTAGCAAATGAATTACCACTGGGAAACCCTGCTGTGCTTCACTAATACAGCTAACAAACAGCAGACTGTAACTTCACCGAGGTGACTTAGTGAGGAAAAATGTTGGCTGAACGCTGATATGTAATGAAGCTGTATTTTTTTTTCTCCTTGTTTGCAAGTTGTCTGATGGCATCTGCTGTCTGTTCACAGAAGAGGGATTTTCTCCTTTGGGATTGTTTTAAATGATATGTGCTTATAATTGAATGTTTGGGGTTTGGGATTAAAATGTCCTGAGCGCTATTAAACATTTATAGCAAAGGTATAATAATAAGAAAGGCATAGGTTTGGTGCATGAGAGCAGGTAGGTCAGTAATGTCTGGTGCTCTTCCCAGTCCCAGCTGCTGCGTGTCTGAGCCTGCTTTTGCTCCCAGTTATGTCTTTGGGAGAAACCCTAGATTGCTGTGATGGTGGGTCAGACAAGTCTTAGTGTGAAATTGAAAAGGTGGTCACACTGAATGCATTAAGTTTCCATTTTAAATACATTTAAAATATAAAAGTTGTAATTTAAAAAAATATATATTATTGGTCACCTTTGTTTCTAAAGGCCTTTGAAGTCTGAAAATTTGAAAGCGTTTGCAAAGTTGTGACATTGCCCTGAAATGGTGGTGCCGGGAGTACAGGATTGAATTAATTAATAGTCACATGCAGGTACTAGGTAACGTGTCTTGAGTTCACTGTCAGAACAAAGCAAGTTCTTGGCTCACATTGCAGGCTCCCCAGGCAGGCTGCTCTCTGTTCCCACCAAGCTGGAGATCTCACTGTTGAACTCATGACCATAGGGAGAACAGAACTGCACTTCTGGTCATGAATCCACAGTTAAACAGCAGAGAGCTACATAGGAGAAACATGTCAATGGATCCCACTGCGGATTTCGTATCTCGAGGTGATTTCTGATGAGAAGAGTAGTTGCGGTACATGGACAAATGTATGGATTTGGCACACAGATGTGAAACAGTAATGAACAGATGTTCATCTTGCTGACTTAGGTGTGTGATTTCTGTTTCTGGGTCAGAAGGACTTCTTTGGTTTCTTTCCTTCATCACTAATATGGGGATGAGATGCATGGCAGAGATGAGCCCTTCCCTCATTTGCCAACCCCCTGCTCCTGTGTGCTCGTCTTCTCCAGGCAAGCTTTAATCTGTTGCTAAAGAAGGACTTCGTCCTGTTAGGCCAAATTAAACAGACATCAGTCAACATGGGGATCTTGTTTAAGCATTTTAAAAACCTCAAACTATGCAATATTTACAGGCTAGCTGGACACGGAAGGCAAGAAGCCTAAGTAAGATCATAGAATTATAGACTGTCCTGAGTTGGAAGGGACCCCCCCAAGGATCATCGAGTCCAGCTCCTGTCCCTGCACAGGAAACTCCAACACCCACACTGTGGGGCTGAGGGTGTTGGCCAGTGGCTCTTGGAATATTGTCAGGCTTGGGGCCATGACTGCTTCCCTGGGAGCTGTTCCAGTGCTCCACAACCCTCTGGGAGAAGAACCTTTTCCTCATGTCCAACCTAACCCTCCCCTGGCACATCCTCCTGCTGTTCCCTTGGATCCTGAGGGAAGAGCTCAGCACCTGGTCCTCCTCCTCCCCTCCTGTGGAAGCTGCAGCACAATGAGGTCTCCCTTCAGTCTCCTCCAGGCTGAACAGACCCAGTGACTGCAGCCGCTGCTCACATGCCTCCCATCTAAACCCTTCACTAACTCCACAATGTCCTCTGGAGTCTCTCCAGTAGCTTCAGATCCTTTTTATCCTGTAGTGCCCAGAACTGCCCCTAGTGCTCAAGGTGGTGCTGGATCAGTGCGGAGCAGAGCGTGCAATCCCCTCCCTCTCCTGGCTGGTGATGGTGTGCTGGATGCACCCCAGGACATGATTGCCCTTTAGGCTGCCAGGACACAGGGATGGAGAGGTCCCTCGACTCTCTTGCCGGTGAGGCAAGAGAGGAGAGGGCTTTGAGGTGTCCTTCGCAAGGCTGTTACACCATATGGATAGCTGGAACCTATCGGAGCTGGGAAGGCAAAGAAGTAAATCTGTTCCAGCCCGGAGAATCGTTTGAATGTAGAGTTGTTTGGTTGGAAAAGACGTTTGAGATCATCAAGTTCTACTATACCTGTCCACTAGTAAACCATATCCTTGAGCACCTCATCTACCTGTCCATCTTTCCAGGGATGGGGATTCCAGCACCTCCCTGGGCAGCCGTTCCAGTGCCTGAGAACCCTTTCAGTGAAGAAATTTTTCCTGTTATCCCATCTGAATTTGCCTTGGTGTAACCTGAGGCCATAAACAGTTAACAATCTTTCCAGAGTGAGAAGTAGTTTAATTTTTTTTTTTGATGTTATTTAAAATTCAAGGCTTTAAAAGGAGGAACTTCAAAAACAAAGTGAAACTTTCAGTTTGGTCACAACTGTGCTTCAAACTCTGCTCTTAGGTAGTTATAGGCATTGTTGTATAAAAAGAATAAGTGTTTTGTCATCTTATTTCTTTCATTCACTCCCTTTTCCTTGTGGAGAGGTAGGTGAGGAGAGGATGTGTCTTATGAGTGAGGATGTAGTTTATTCCTAAATCTGTTCACCCCTCACAAGTAAGGAGGCCAGAAACTTGACCTCACTTGTTAATCTTTCTTAGAAATGTTCTAAAGACCCAGGTGAAAACCAGTCTTCTGCTTGTATAAATTTCACAGCCTTAGTCAGAGCCCATATGTTACAACCTGGAGGAAATGACGCTTGGGGATGACTAACAGAACATGTTCCCGCTGTTAATTTGGGTATCATTCCAGAAATTTAATTCGTGAGCTTTTTCTTAACACATTTACTTACTAATTCCAGGCTTTGCTGTTGTTCCCAACTAAGGAACTTAATGAAGGGATAAATTCTGTATGAACAAAGAGACGTGTTTGTTGGCCCTGCCTGTGATGGGAGAAGAAGCGAGTGTAGGTGTGTTAGATTAGCAGAAATATGATTTGTAGGTAGGAAATATACTTCAAGATAGCTTCCTATGTTATCCAGGAGCAAGGATATAGAGTCCTAATTGGGAATTATTTCTTTCTTTCAAAAACAAGTGAATAGCTTTCAGTGGTTTGGTGCTTAAAACTGACCATGGAGTTATAATCTGATTTGCAACAGGAAAACTAGGGAAATGAATGAAGAAAAGGTAGTTTACTGTTTGTAACCTCTTTTTACCACTTAGAATTGTCATAGAACCATTGAATGATTTGGACTGGAAGGGACCTCAAAGCCCATCCAGTCCCACCCCTGCCATGGGCAGGGACACCTCCCACTGGATCAGAGGCTCCAAACCCCATCCAACCTGGCCTTGAACCCCTCCAGGGATGGGACAACCACTACTGCTCTGGGCAGCCAGTGCCGCTACCTCCCCAACCTCGCAACAGCAAAACATTTCTTCCTGACATCCTTCCCAATTTCCCCTCTTTAATCTTAAACCATTCCCCCTCATCCTATCCCTGTGCTCACTGGCCAAGAGCCCCTCTCCAGCTTTCCTGGAGCCCTTTTCAGTACTGGAAACTGCTCTAAGATCTCCCTGCAGTCTTCTCTTGTTCAGACTGAACAAACCTAGCACCCTCAGCTTTTAAAAAATCTAAAGCTCTGTGGAAGCTCGTTGTTCCTGTGTCCACTCCCTTGGTGCTCTTATTCCACTGACAAAATCTGTGCTGAAGCCTTTCAAGCTGACTATTCTTCACACCTTATTAAGACAAAGGAACAAGTTAGATTTATAAATTCTTTCTTAGCAGTAACACCGCATCTGAACAGCTGTCTCACTTCTTGCTTCATTCTGTTTATCTTCAGTTCTTCTGGAAAAGCTGAACCAGTTCAGCAGGATTGCAGTAGACATTTGAAGGTTGAGGTTTATTTTAGGAACCTTAGTGCTAAGTAGTAAGCCTGAGAAACTTTCAATTATTTGAAATGGAACTACACTGTTGCCTAACGAGCCAAGACTGTGTGTCCCAGAGCAGGGAAGGAGCCAAGAAGTCCAGATACCTTAAAAGGAGGTGAAGTGTATAGATATCTGCGAACTAATGTTGATATCTCTCAGACACTAGAACTTTTGCCCGGTTTCAAATCTTGAGGCAGCTTTGAACAGGAGTAGTACCGTAAATGTAGGGGAGCATGTGGAGCATCATGCTTGCTTGTCAGCTCAGCATGATGCCACTGAGAGTTGGGATTCTTCAGCCTGGAGAAGACTGGCTGTGGGAAGACCTTAGAGCAGCTTCCAGTGCTGAAAGGGGCTCCAGGAAAGCTGGGGAGAGACTCTTGATCAGGGAGTGCAGGGAGAGGGTGAGGGGGGAAGGTTTTCAGCTGCAAGAGGGGAGATTTAGATGACATCTTAGGAAGAAATGTTTTGCTGTGAGGGTTGGGAGGCCCTGGCCCAGGTTGCCCAGAGCAGTGGTGGCTGCCCCATCCCTGGAGGGGTTCAAGACCAGGTTGGATGGGGCTTGGAGCCCCTGATCCAGTGAGAGGTGTCCCTGCCCATGGCAGGGGTGGAACTGGAGAGGCTTTGAGGTCCTTTCCAACTCAAATAATTCCATGATTCTATGTAACTCTGCATCCCTGAGCCTCCTTGTTCAGCTGTTTGATATAAAAAGCATGATGGTTGAGGACTCTTTGTGGATGAATCTCAAAACGCACTTAATTCCCCCCATTTTTGATAGAGTTATGCAATGTGATACCTCCAATCCTTTTAAATTAGTTACCTTTCTTTGGCATGACCTTCCAAAGGATCCTGTTCCACATCTTAAAATCTGATGTCCTAAGGTTGTTTCAGGCTTGCATCCTTACCTTCAAGATAAGGACGTTTTACCCTGTGTGGATATTATGATAGGGAGTGTCTGTGACCCCGGCAAAGCTTTTTGGGGGGTTGGAATTAACTACTGAATGAGTCATGCAGACAAATGGGTGTTTTTGCTGCTTTGGAGTAGAAAACAATGCAACTGTTAAGCCCTTTCTGAAACAGCTCAGGCTTTGGCCAACAGCTCAGTGTCAGGTTCTGCCTGGAGGGATTTAGAAAAGGTTGTTTCAGCCATTGCAGCACTGGAGACCCCTCCCGTGGTGGGGAACAGGCCGTGCAAGAGCGGCGTCTTTGCCCAAAGTCTTACCTGTATGTCCTCCCTGCCCTCTCCTCTCCAGTTGTAGTGCTGGAGCCAGGGTTTTTTCTGGGAAAGATGCTCAGCTATTGTTCTGATTAAAAAAAAAAAAACAAAACCAGTTTCTTTCCACTGTAATTGTAGGTAAAACACATACTTGTCTTCCATAATCACTTTTTTGCAGTTGCCCAGCTAACCATCTTAGTACTTTGATTTCAGACAAGCCAAATGGTCATAGGACAGTGATGCTGGAAAAGGGGAATGAGGCTGGGGAAGGGTCTGGAGCCCAGGAGTTCTGGGAGCAGCTGAGGGACCTGGGACTGTTTAGTCTGGAGCAGGATGAAGGGAGACCTGTCGCTCTCTGCAGCTCCTGAGAGGAGGTTGTGGTGAGGTGGGTGCTGGGCTCTTCTCCAAGAAACAAGTAATGGGATGAGAGGAAATTGCCTCAAGTTGCACCAGAGATTTAGATCGGATATTAGGAAACATTTCTTTCCTGACAGAGTAGTGAAGTCCTGTCAGAGGCTGCCCAGGGTAGTGGTGGGGTTGCCATCACTGGAGGTGTTCAACAAGTGTGTGGGTGTGGCGCTTGGGGACAAGGTTCAGCATGCACGGTGGAGTTGAGCTGATGGTTCGACTGGATGAGCTTAGAGATCTTTTCCAACCTCAGTGATTCTAGGACTATGATCTGGTGCTCATTGGATGTGAAATGTACAGAACATGATTGTCTGCATTGTCTGAAGGATATTTATAAAAATTACTCTTAAAGTTGCAGTGGACAGAAATCTGGAAATGAGAGACAAGGAGTATGGTATCACTGGTTGTTTTTTATTTTTAATTAAAGGTCTTACAAAAACTGTTGGATCTGCACTCCCACCTTTTCCTCCCACCTTTCTGCTAGCCCACGCTTTGCTCTTCCTGTCTCACAGAAAGATTTGCTCCTTTTCCTCCTTAATAGCAGTGTGTCCCTGATTTATTCTACAGGGTTTAAATTAAGAAGAAACTCAGCAGTAGAGGAAGAAGTGATGGATTGGAAAGCAATTCTCAGGCTCTTCTGTCCTGCCTCATTAGACAGTCTGCTTGGGTTTTTTCTTTTCATTCTCTTTTTTTTTTTCTTTTTTTTTTTTTAAACTTCCAAAGCCTGCAGTTGCTACAGAGCTGCAGAAGCGCTGCCTTGCTTGCGGCTGTTGGCATTCATGCTGCTGGGCGCGGGTGCTCCCAGCTGCCCTGGGCATCCAAGCATCGGTCCCTACAGGGCACCTCACTGTGCGGGCCCAGGGGGCTGCTGTTGCTCAGGGCAACTGTAGTGCTGATGCTGCTCTGTACCACGGAAAGAAAACAGAACCTGCTCAGCAGCAGTGGTGTAAAATGGAAATGCTCCTCCCACGCACGCACACACGCTGCTGGGGAAGCAGGTTTTCTGTCTTCCAGCAAGCATCATTGTTTCAACTCAGGTTTTCCTCTCGTGAAATCTCTGCATAAAGCTGACTGGTTCGTAGCCGCAGCAGTTCTCATTCCCGTATCGAGGTCTTTGTGATTGCAGATAAGGCTGGGCTGGTAAAATCCCTCTGCATCATGGTTAATATGAAGCTGGGTGCCAATTTAATTCACTAAGTGTATGCTTTTATGAACGTGCCCAAGTTAACTGAGAAAAGGAAAATGGCTGAGGTTAAAATATTAGCTAATTAGTTTTAGTGATTCATGAGCCTTTGTTTCTGTGTAAGAACAGTTACACAATTGTGCCTTCTAAAGAAGGAAAAAGCTTTGTTTCTAGGGCAGTGGAGGGGAGCGCTCTCAGCCCAACCAACTGTCCACTAGAGACAAACCAAACAGCAATGATGTGGTCTTTGACGAAACTCCCAGTTTGCTCTTGTGCATCTGAGATGCTTGTGGTAGGAGTCTCCAGGGAGTTCATGAAGATCAGGCAGCCCTGTAGGCTTCTGCTGACCTGCGGGAAGGAGGAGATGGGCTCCTTGCAGCTTTGAGGTTACGGTAAATGCTCCTAGATTTCTCTAGGAAAGCCAGTGCAGTATAAAATGATGTTTCTCTTATTTTTAATCTAAAAGAATAAGTATTTCCATGTGGCCAATGTGTTGCCTACAAGAGAGGCTGAAGAACAGCTTTCTTCTTCAACTGTAAAGAAAAATCCATAAAATTAGGCAGAACAGCAAATGAGGTTGGCGAGGCCCTGGCACAGGTTGCGCAGAGAACCTGTAGATGCTCCATCCCTGGAGGTGTTCAAGGCCAGGTTGGATGGAGTTTTGAGCAACTGGATCCAGTGAAGAGTGTCCCTGCCCTTGGCAGAGGGTGGAACTGGATGGGCTTTCAGGTCCCTTCCAACCCAAACCATTCTGTGATTCTATAATCCTGTGAAAAATTTGTGTTTGTTCTTTGGAGGTGCTAATGGTTTAATTTTAATAGGAGGAGTGGTTCTGGGGAAACTCACCTGTTAGTCACTGCCATAACATCACAGGAGCAGTCACGGAAGGTGGTGAGCGGTCACAACTGTAGGGCTTTTATACCTGGAAATGAAATCCTGTGTGTGTTAAAGAGCAGTCCTCACAGAACCAAACCAAGAAGCACATAGCTGAGTGGTGATCCATCAGGCCCTGGGTGTGTTTATGTTGTCTGAAATATTAATGCTGTCACGTAGCGTAGTGTAGCACAGACAGCTCTCTGTTTGGAGGCCAATTTGTCTTCTTGACACTGGATTTAAGGGGAGTGCCCCAGTTCATCCACGCTCTTACATAAAAGATTTTCATAATTGCTCTTCATAGAAGAGCAAAACAAATCTGGAATTCTGAACACCCTGGCAATGCAGTGCCTTTATTTTATTTTTGTCTGTTGAGTACTAATAATGTTTGGGTTTGGATTACAGGACAGAAAACTCACAAAAGTGGAGAGGCAGAGATTTAAGGAGGAAGCAGAAATGTTAAAAGGTCTACAGCATCCAAACATTGTGAGATTTTATGACTTCTGGGAGTCCTGTGTGAAAGGCAAGAGATGCATCGTGTTGGTTACGGAACTGATGACCTCTGGAACACTGAAGACGTAAGTACTGTGCTCCTGCCGAGGAGGCTAAGAATAGTGTCGGGAATTTTTAGAAAAATCCTACTTTCCTATTCTGAAAAAAGGCACCTCCAGATAAAAGAAAAAAAAATAGAGCTGTTCTCTGGTGCCTGTCATTTGTCCCTAAGCTGGAACTGCATTTATGTGGTAGGAAGGATTTTGGCCTCCATCTCTCTTTCCCTGCCCTCCTGTTTCAGTGCTGCAGCCAGAAGCCATTCACTGGTGTTTCATCTTCTGCCTACGGAGTTTTCATTTGTCAGGGTGTGTCTTTCTGACTGCTTCTGTTTGCACGTTTTGTTAGGAAATTCAGATAGAGTAGCACTCCAATTTATTTTTGAAGCGGAAGGTGCTCTAGGTTATCTGCTAAACGATATTAATTAATAGCTTTTGGTACTGATGGTCTTGTTGAGGTTGATATAAAGCACTTGGCATGAAATCTGGAACAGATTTTCAGCCCCAATGGGAGCAGTACTCCTCGCTGCAATATATTTCCAGCCTGCTACTCTGCCAGTGCATTAGCGGGTTTTGCATTTTCCCCAAATGTCCCCTCCCGAGCAGTGCTTTAGGTCAATGGAGGCAACGCTGGTGCATGGTACCAGAGGTCAAAGCCTTGTGATTTAAATTAAACTTCTTACGATTTGAATGTATGAAACACATTCTAAAGCTGTCCTCAGCATGAAGTGAATTGCCAGAGTATTAGACTGGCAAATATTTGGTTGTATTTGCACCAAAAATGCTTATTATCTTCCTCCCTAAAAATGAATGCTCTAATTCCTCCTTTGAAAAGATTTTCTCCTTTCAATTTTGTGATATTTCTGAGCTGCTATTATGGCATCTAATAAAACGCTTTTATCCAGAATGGAGTTTCAGCTGTTAAAGCCCCTAGAATCTCTAATAACTTCATTTTCTCTCTGTGTGTTTGTGTTGTAGGTATCTGAAGAGATTTAAAGTGATGAAACCAAAAGTACTGCGTAGTTGGTGCCGGCAAATCCTGAAGGGTCTTCTTTTCTTGCATACAAGAACTCCACCAATAATTCACAGAGACTTAAAATGTGACAATATTTTTATTACTGGACCAACTGGATCTGTGAAAATTGGAGACTTGGGTCTGGCAACCCTCAAGAGAGCTTCATTTGCCAAAAGTGTCATAGGTAATCCTCCTGTTCTCCTTGGCTTCCTTCCATTGGGATGGTGCTTGTCTTTTCCATATTTCTTTCACATTTTGTGTTAGTGGAGTTTTGTTATTTTTTTTGCTTGCAGGTTGCTAATAGAGATTTAAATGGTTTTGTGACTGCCCCCTTTATACCATTGTACCAAAGAGTTGTGGTGAATGAAGTTAAATCCAGTTGGCAACTGGTCAGAATTGGCATTCCCTACGGCTCCATGTTGGATCCAGTTTTGTTCAGTGATCTGGATGAAGGGATTGAGTATATGCTCAGTCAGTTTGTAGATGACACTAAGCTGGGTGGAAGCATCAGTCTGCTTGAGGACTGGAAGGCCCTACAGAGGGATCTGAACAGGCTGAATTAATTGACTGAGACCAGTGANTAGCGTAGTGTAGCACAGACAGCTCTCTGTTTGGAGGCCAATTTGTCTTCTTGACACTGGATTTAAGGGGAGTGCCCCAGTTCATCCACGCTCTTACATAAAAGATTTTCATAATTGCTCTTCATAGAAGAGCAAAACAAATCTGGAATTCTGAACACCCTGGCAATGCAGTGCCTTTATTTTATTTTTGTCTGTTGAGTACTAATAATGTTTGGGTTTGGATTACAGGACAGAAAACTCACAAAAGTGGAGAGGCAGAGATTTAAGGAGGAAGCAGAAATGTTAAAAGGTCTACAGCATCCAAACATTGTGAGATTTTATGACTTCTGGGAGTCCTGTGTGAAAGGCAAGAGATGCATCGTGTTGGTTACGGAACTGATGACCTCTGGAACACTGAAGACGTAAGTACTGTGCTCCTGCCGAGGAGGCTAAGAATAGTGTCGGGAATTTTTAGAAAAATCCTACTTTCCTATTCTGAAAAAAGGCACCTCCAGATAAAAGAAAAAAAAATAGAGCTGTTCTCTGGTGCCTGTCATTTGTCCCTAAGCTGGAACTGCATTTATGTGGTAGGAAGGATTTTGGCCTCCATCTCTCTTTCCCTGCCCTCCTGTTTCAGTGCTGCAGCCAGAAGCCATTCACTGGTGTTTCATCTTCTGCCTACGGAGTTTTCATTTGTCAGGGTGTGTCTTTCTGACTGCTTCTGTTTGCACGTTTTGTTAGGAAATTCAGATAGAGTAGCACTCCAATTTATTTTTGAAGCGGAAGGTGCTCTAGGTTATCTGCTAAACGATATTAATTAATAGCTTTTGGTACTGATGGTCTTGTTGAGGTTGATATAAAGCACTTGGCATGAAATCTGGAACAGATTTTCAGCCCCAATGGGAGCAGTACTCCTCGCTGCAATATATTTCCAGCCTGCTACTCTGCCAGTGCATTAGCGGGTTTTGCATTTTCCCCAAATGTCCCCTCCCGAGCAGTGCTTTAGGTCAATGGAGGCAACGCTGGTGCATGGTACCAGAGGTCAAAGCCTTGTGATTTAAATTAAACTTCTTACGATTTGAATGTATGAAACACATTCTAAAGCTGTCCTCAGCATGAAGTGAATTGCCAGAGTATTAGACTGGCAAATATTTGGTTGTATTTGCACCAAAAATGCTTATTATCTTCCTCCCTAAAAATGAATGCTCTAATTCCTCCTTTGAAAAGATTTTCTCCTTTCAATTTTGTGATATTTCTGAGCTGCTATTATGGCATCTAATAAAACGCTTTTATCCAGAATGGAGTTTCAGCTGTTAAAGCCCCTAGAATCTCTAATAACTTCATTTTCTCTCTGTGTGTTTGTGTTGTAGGTATCTGAAGAGATTTAAAGTGATGAAACCAAAAGTACTGCGTAGTTGGTGCCGGCAAATCCTGAAGGGTCTTCTTTTCTTGCATACAAGAACTCCACCAATAATTCACAGAGACTTAAAATGTGACAATATTTTTATTACTGGACCAACTGGATCTGTGAAAATTGGAGACTTGGGTCTGGCAACCCTCAAGAGAGCTTCATTTGCCAAAAGTGTCATAGGTAATCCTCCTGTTCTCCTTGGCTTCCTTCCATTGGGATGGTGCTTGTCTTTTCCATATTTCTTTCACATTTTGTGTTAGTGGAGTTTTGTTATTTTTTTTGCTTGCAGGTTGCTAATAGAGATTTAAATGGTTTTGTGACTGCCCCCTTTATACCATTGTACCAAAGAGTTGTGGTGAATGAAGTTAAATCCAGTTGGCAACTGGTCAGAATTGGCATTCCCTACGGCTCCATGTTGGATCCAGTTTTGTTCAGTGATCTGGATGAAGGGATTGAGTATATGCTCAGTCAGTTTGTAGATGACACTAAGCTGGGTGGAAGCATCAGTCTGCTTGAGGACTGGAAGGCCCTACAGAGGGATCTGAACAGGCTGAATTAATTGACTGAGACCAGTGATGTGAGATTCAACAAGGCCAAGTGCACCTGGTCACAACAACCCCATGCAGTGCTACAGGCTCTCGAAAGAGCTATTGGAAAGCTACCTGGCAGAAACGGCCCTGGAGGTGCTGGTCAACAGCGTCTGAACATGAGCCAGCAGTGCCCAAGAAAGTCAACAGCATGATGGCTCCGATCAGCTGTGGGGTGGCCAGCAGGAACAGGGAAGGGATCATCCCCCTTGGTGCTGGTGGGGCCACACCTGGAATCCTGGGTTCAGTTTTGGCCTTTTCACTATGAGAAAGACATTGAGGGGTCCGAGCGCATCCAAAGCAGGGAACGGAGCTGGGGAAGGGTTTGGAGCCCAGGGCTTGTGGGAGCAGCTGAGGGACCTGGGACTGTTCAGCCTGGAGAAGAGGAGGCTGAGGGGGGACCTCATCGCTCTCTACAGCTTCTGGAAAGGAGGTTGTGGTGAAGTGGGTGCTGTTCTTTTCACTCAGGCAACAAGTGATATGCTGAGAGGAAATGGCCTTAAGTTGCAGTAGGGGAGGTTTAGACTAGATATTTGGAAACGTTTCTTCATGGAAAGGGTTTTCGGGCAATGGCAGAGGCTGCTTGGGGAGGTGGTGGAGTCCCCATCTCTGGAAGGTTTTAAAAAATGGACAGATGTGGGGCTCAGGGATCTGGTTTAGTACTGGACAGGTACTGTTGGACTTGATCTCAAAGGTCTGTTCTAACCAAACAATTCCATGATTCTGTGATTCCATAAGAAGCTCAATCTGTTGTAAATGGTATCATGACTTTCTCTTCTCCCTTGTGCTGTATCACAATGGTAAAACCCTTTTTTTTTGTTTGTTTTTTGACGGGACTATTAGTTAGTATCCACAAATCCTTCTCCTCTCTCCTTCAAAAGAAGCAGCAAGGGTTCTCAGCAGCCTGTGTGTATTGTCCTCCTATGAACAGGCGCAGTGCCTGCGGCTGTGGGGGAAGAGAAGCAGGAGAGAAGGGAGAGGAAGGATGCCCTGCCCTCTCCCTAACAAGGGAATGCTGCAGAAGCCTGGCAAAGCCCTCAGCAAGTCTCCCACTTCCAGTGATGCTGGCATAGGGACGGTTACTGTTGCTGAAGGCAGAGGCAGTAGTGCCCTGCTGAGCTAAGCTGCTCTCCTTTCAGAGAGGTCGTAGGGGATCTGCTCTGGCTGGAACAGCTTATCCCCATTTACTGGGGCATCAGCAGAACAGGCTGATTCTGCAGGCAACTGCAGGGCTCGTCCCTGCCTCAGTGCCATCCTGGCAGAGTCCTGCAGGAAAAACATCTGCAATTTATTAAAAATCAGTAGGTATTAAATGAGAAGAAATTTCCACTAGGATATGCAATAGCCAGTGCCCTTATGTGGTGCCCACGGAAGGAGTGCCAGATCTTGGCTTTGCTGGAACTGGGAGGATGTTTCCTGAATGCTTCTCAAAGGACTTTTGTTTCCATGAAAAAGATAAATTTAAGGTTTTCTGTGTCAATGTAATGTTTTCCTGAATTCTCAAACAGTTTGTGTGTTTTACCCAGGCTTCCATAGCAAATCTCCCTTATTCAGTTCTGTGGGTGATGGTTCTAGGAAGCTGCTGAAGGTGGGGAAGTTATTGTGCTTGTAGTTGTATTTCAGCTTACGATATAAATGGAAACTAGATTCTAGGTAATTATAATTAGCAACGTGGTTGTGACAACCACTGTTCCTTTACTATATATGAAAATAGCATCCTGTCTTTCAAGCAGTGGTTGCTTAAATAATTATTTTAGCAACTCAAATATTCAGATACTACAGTTCTTTACTATTACTGAATTATTATCCGGTTAATACTCATCTGGAGACCTGTGTTCAGTTTTGGAGTCCTCAGCACAGGAAGGACATGGAGCTATTGGAGCAAGTCCAGAGGAGGCCACGGAGATGCTTCAAGGGCTGGAGCAGCTGCCATCCGAGGACAGGCTGAGAGTTGGGCTTGTTCAGCCTGGAGAAGAGAAGGCTCTGGTGAGACCTTAGAGCAGCTTCCAGTACTGAAAGGGGCTCCAGGAGACCTGGGGAGGGGCTCTTGATCGGAGAGTGCAGAGGTAGGAGGAGAGGGAATGGTTTTCAACTGAAAGAGAGGAGACTGAGATGAGATCTTAGGAAGAAATGTTTTGCTGTGAGGGTGGGGAGGCCCTGGTCCAGGCTGCCCAGAGCAGTGGTGGCTGCCCCATCCCTGGAGGGGTTCAAGGACAGTTTGAGCAACCTGATTTAANGATCATCCCCCTTGGTGCTGGTGGGGCCACACCTGGAATCCTGGGTTCAGTTTTGGCCTTTTCACTATGAGAAAGACATTGAGGGGTCCGAGCGCATCCAAAGCAGGGAACGGAGCTGGGGAAGGGTTTGGAGCCCAGGGCTTGTGGGAGCAGCTGAGGGACCTGGGACTGTTCAGCCTGGAGAAGAGGAGGCTGAGGGGGGACCTCATCGCTCTCTACAGCTTCTGGAAAGGAGGTTGTGGTGAAGTGGGTGCTGTTCTTTTCACTCAGGCAACAAGTGATATGCTGAGAGGAAATGGCCTTAAGTTGCAGTAGGGGAGGTTTAGACTAGATATTTGGAAACGTTTCTTCATGGAAAGGGTTTTCGGGCAATGGCAGAGGCTGCTTGGGGAGGTGGTGGAGTCCCCATCTCTGGAAGGTTTTAAAAAATGGACAGATGTGGGGCTCAGGGATCTGGTTTAGTACTGGACAGGTACTGTTGGACTTGATCTCAAAGGTCTGTTCTAACCAAACAATTCCATGATTCTGTGATTCCATAAGAAGCTCAATCTGTTGTAAATGGTATCATGACTTTCTCTTCTCCCTTGTGCTGTATCACAATGGTAAAACCCTTTTTTTTTGTTTGTTTTTTGACGGGACTATTAGTTAGTATCCACAAATCCTTCTCCTCTCTCCTTCAAAAGAAGCAGCAAGGGTTCTCAGCAGCCTGTGTGTATTGTCCTCCTATGAACAGGCGCAGTGCCTGCGGCTGTGGGGGAAGAGAAGCAGGAGAGAAGGGAGAGGAAGGATGCCCTGCCCTCTCCCTAACAAGGGAATGCTGCAGAAGCCTGGCAAAGCCCTCAGCAAGTCTCCCACTTCCAGTGATGCTGGCATAGGGACGGTTACTGTTGCTGAAGGCAGAGGCAGTAGTGCCCTGCTGAGCTAAGCTGCTCTCCTTTCAGAGAGGTCGTAGGGGATCTGCTCTGGCTGGAACAGCTTATCCCCATTTACTGGGGCATCAGCAGAACAGGCTGATTCTGCAGGCAACTGCAGGGCTCGTCCCTGCCTCAGTGCCATCCTGGCAGAGTCCTGCAGGAAAAACATCTGCAATTTATTAAAAATCAGTAGGTATTAAATGAGAAGAAATTTCCACTAGGATATGCAATAGCCAGTGCCCTTATGTGGTGCCCACGGAAGGAGTGCCAGATCTTGGCTTTGCTGGAACTGGGAGGATGTTTCCTGAATGCTTCTCAAAGGACTTTTGTTTCCATGAAAAAGATAAATTTAAGGTTTTCTGTGTCAATGTAATGTTTTCCTGAATTCTCAAACAGTTTGTGTGTTTTACCCAGGCTTCCATAGCAAATCTCCCTTATTCAGTTCTGTGGGTGATGGTTCTAGGAAGCTGCTGAAGGTGGGGAAGTTATTGTGCTTGTAGTTGTATTTCAGCTTACGATATAAATGGAAACTAGATTCTAGGTAATTATAATTAGCAACGTGGTTGTGACAACCACTGTTCCTTTACTATATATGAAAATAGCATCCTGTCTTTCAAGCAGTGGTTGCTTAAATAATTATTTTAGCAACTCAAATATTCAGATACTACAGTTCTTTACTATTACTGAATTATTATCCGGTTAATACTCATCTGGAGACCTGTGTTCAGTTTTGGAGTCCTCAGCACAGGAAGGACATGGAGCTATTGGAGCAAGTCCAGAGGAGGCCACGGAGATGCTTCAAGGGCTGGAGCAGCTGCCATCCGAGGACAGGCTGAGAGTTGGGCTTGTTCAGCCTGGAGAAGAGAAGGCTCTGGTGAGACCTTAGAGCAGCTTCCAGTACTGAAAGGGGCTCCAGGAGACCTGGGGAGGGGCTCTTGATCGGAGAGTGCAGAGGTAGGAGGAGAGGGAATGGTTTTCAACTGAAAGAGAGGAGACTGAGATGAGATCTTAGGAAGAAATGTTTTGCTGTGAGGGTGGGGAGGCCCTGGTCCAGGCTGCCCAGAGCAGTGGTGGCTGCCCCATCCCTGGAGGGGTTCAAGGACAGTTTGAGCAACCTGATTTAACAGGAGGTGTCCCTGCGCATGGCAGGGGGTTGGAACTGGATGAGCTTCGATGTCCCTTCCAACCCAAACATTTATGTGATTCTGTGAATCGCCCAAAACTATTGCCCATAAGGCTCAAGGAGCCCAGTATTGTTGAAGTCAACATGAGAAATTTTGGGTAGGTGGTTGGCTCTTGTGGGCCTGATTAATCCTGTTGATTTTAGGGAAATAATGTTGATTTACATGTTAAGCTTCTCTGGTTTTTAACTTCTAATAATTGGTGGGAATTTTCTGCTGAGGGTCAGTATTCCTTCATGTAACTTTTTTGCCATATAGCAGTTGTCCATGAACTGGGAATAGCACAGGCAATACCAATGGAAGTTTTTTTAAAATCAGTTGTTATCAAAACACCATCAAAACACAGTCACATCTAAAAAAAATCTAATACTGAAAAGGGCTGCAGGTTGCTGATATGATGTTTGCATTCATTTTGGTGAATGGGCAGTGGCCCAGGTGGCCAAGACCACCAGCAGCGTCCTGGCTTTGATCAGTCATGGTGTGGCCAGCAGGAGCAGAAAAGGGATCATTTCCTGGACTCACCACAGGTGAGGCCACACCTGGAATTCTGGGTTCAGTTTTGGGCCCTTCACTACAATAAGGACCTTGGGAGGCTGGAGCGCATCTGGAAAAGGGAATAGAGCTGGGGAAGGGTGTGGAGTGCAGGAGTCTGGGATCATCTGAGGGACCTGGGGCTGTTCAGCCTGGAGAAGAGGAGGCTGAGGGAAGACCTCATCGCTCTCTGCAGCTCCTGGAAAGAAGGTTGTGGTGAGGTGAGTGCTGGGCTCTTCTCCCAATTAACAAATGATTGGATGAGAGGAAATGATCTCAAGTAGCACCAAGGGAGGTTTAGAATGGGTATTAGGAAAAAAATCTTTCCTGACAAAGTGGTGAAGCCCTGTCAGAGGCTGCCCAGGGCTGTAGTGGAGTCTCCATCCCTGAGGGGTCAAAAAATGTGTAGATGTGGCACTTGGGACATTGTTTAGCAGGCATGGTTGGTTGGGCTGTCGGCTGGACTGCATGAGCTTAGAGGTTTTTTCCAATATCAATGATTCGATGATTCTAAATGAGCTTATCTTTTTCATGAGTAGTGCTGCTCTGAGGAGGGACTTACGAGGGCTTGGAAACACTGATGAGATGAGAAATTTTTCCCCTCTGTGGATGTAGTAGCTTTAAAGGAATATTAGTAGCTGCCTTTTTACATTGGTCTGAACGGAGTGAAGTCAGTGTGGCTGAGGGCCAGTTTGTCCCTTGCTGTGATCATGCCATCGCTGATGCCTGCCTGACCTTGCGGTGTATCTCTGCAGGGAGCCGAGCCAGAGCAAAACTCCTTCTGCCAGGAGGAGCAGAGTAAATGCTGGATGGCTTTACATCTAGGTGGTGTGGTTTGTTTAAGAACACTTGTCTGTATTCCTTCCTACTCCCCAGGGACGTGCGGAGAATGTCATTTTTGTGCTATTTTGGAACAGTGTCAAGAATTTCATTTTCTTCTTAGACGATTGCTATCACTTTTTCAGATTTGCTTGAAATGCTCCATAATTCATGAGATTCACTCCTGCCTCCGAGACTTGTTCCTTCTAAAACAAGGTAGCAGCTCCAAAAAAACATTCTCTACAGCAGTTGTTAACTGTTTCAGCTCAGCAGTGACTGTGTGGGTGCCAGCTGGGAGAAAAACCCTTGGAGAACACACTGAGTCAACCTTCCATGGCTTGGCTTGGGCCGGTTTATGAAACCTGAAGGAACTGGTATCTTTGAGCTGGAAGGACAATAAACACGGGAAGAGATTAATCTCAAATTTTGCAGAATGAATTGTACAGAAATGCTTCTGCTGAGGCTCATTGTGGACATTAGGCCAAGTCTGCTTCAGCAAACTTGCAAAAGCAGTTGTTTTAATGACAGGCATTAATGTTGATATTTAAACCATATTGCCATTTAAAAAAATGCCCCTGGGACATGGCTGTCCATGCAGAGTGGGAGGGTGACAGGCTGGAGAGCAGCCCTGCAGAAAGGGCCTGGGGGATTTGGTCAAGGATGAGTTGACCATGAACCAGCAGTGCCCTGGTGGCCAAGATGGCAACTGTGTCCTGGGGTGCATCCAGGGTGACATCGCCAGCTGGGAGAGGGAGGGGATTGTCCCGCTCTGCTCCACACTGATCCAGCCCTACCTTCAGCATTGGGGCCAGTTCTGGGCACCACAGGATAAGAAGCTGCTGGAGAGTGTCCAGAGGAGGTTGTGGAGTTGGTGAAGGGTTTAGAGGGGAAGCTGTGTGAGAAGGGGCTGAAGTCACCTGGTCTATTCAGCGTGGAGAAGAGGAGACGGAGGAGACCTCATCACATTCTGCAGTTTCCTCACAAGGGGAAAAGGAGGAGCAGGCATTGAGCTCTTCTCTCTGGTGACCAATGGAATGGACTCGATGGAATGGCAGGAAGAAGTGCTGAGGGAGGGTTAGGCTAAACATTAGGCAAACATTCTTCACCTGTAGGGTGGTGGCGCACTGGAACAGCTCTGAGGTCTCCACAGTTTGCTGTGCAAATGTTGCAGGTGCTGTAAGTCATAAAGCTGCAACCTCCTGATATGAAGCAGTAAGTACTGCGCTTCACTTAATATTTACCCAGTTGCATCAGATTTCTGACAACCTAATCCTCATCTAGTAGGGCCTTATTCTGCAAGCAGCCTCATCGATTTGTCCCACTAAACCAGTGACAGAATTATGGTTAATGTTTTGTGTGTGACTTTGCAGGTGATTTGTGATACTTCTTCCTTTCAAAGTGCTGCTGAGTGGTTGCTGTGTATCCCTGGAGGGAGAAACAATGCAGATTTGCATTGATAAAAGCAGCTATGAAGGTTCTCACTTCTTCTCTCCTTTTCATCACCAACAGGCCTGTACACATCTCAGAAAAAAAAGAAACATTTTATGACTTTCAGTGTGGTCCGGGAATGTGCCATATCTCGTCCCCTTGTTAATTTCTGATATTTTGATAATTCTCCTTTATTCTCTTCCTCCTCGTATTATTCCCAGCGAGCCGTGGGTTTGTACATGTGTGTGTGTGTGTTAACTCTGGGTTTCTGTCTTGGAGGATTCCTGAGCTTATTCTAGTTCCTTTCCTCTTTTGCAATAATTTTGCATGTACCCTTAAACATGGGCACACTTCTATAGGTGAAGAAGATTGTAGTTAAAGCCATTTATCAAACACTGACATTCTTTGTGTTCGTCTCTGTGTAGGTACACCCGAATTTATGGCCCCAGAAATGTATGAGGAACACTACGATGAATCTGTGGATGTTTATGCTTTTGGGATGTGCATGTTGGAAATGGCTACCTCAGAATACCCTTACTCAGAATGCCAGAATGCTGCTCAAATTTACCGGAAAGTAACCTGTGTGAGTAAACGTCCTTAACTTGTTTTGGAATTTTGTAATTCAAAAGCTTAAAACCATATTTTGCTGATGCATCGGTACTGTCAAACATCGCGTATTGTTGAGGTATCTGAGCTCTGGATTACACAAACCTGTTGCAGATTTATTTGTACGCTTAGAAACACATAGAGTCATGGAATGATTTGAGTTGGAAGGGACCTTAAAGATTATCCAGTTCCAACCCCCCTGCCATGGGCAGGGACACCTCCCACTGGGTCGGCCTGCTCATGAACATCCAGCCTGGTCTTGAACATCTCTAGGAATGAGGCAACCTAGGCAACCTGGGCCAGGGCCTTCCTACCCTCATTGTGAAGAATTTCGTCCTTATGTCTAGTCTAAATCTTGCCCTCTTCAATTTATAGCCATTCCCCCTAGTTCTGTCACAACATGGCTTTGATCAGGTTGCTCAAAGCCACTTGCAGTTCTGTGGTTGGTTGTGTTTTACTGTCCTGCAGCTGCCCAACACGTTTCCATGGAATCGCAGAATGGTTTGGTTCAGAAGGAACCTTAAACACCATCCAGTTCCCACAGGCAGGGACACCTTCCACTGGATCAGGTTGCTCAAAGCTCCATCCAGCCTGACCTTGAACACCTCCAGGGATGGGGCAACCATAAAATCCTCTTTGTTTCATCTCCCTGCTCAGTTTGGAGGAGGGCACACTCCCTTTGCTTCTTGGCACAAGAATAAGAAAATGCATAGGGACCAACAAGTGTAGGTGCTAAGGATGTCCTTGCTCTCCGGCCTTTGTCCTCCCAGTGTAGGCTTGTCTGGCTGTTTACCATTGCTCTTTGCATTTTCATCTCGGAAGATTACGTCAAAATATGAGAAGATGGAAGATGCCAGTTAAACAAAACAGTTCCTCAGGACAGGAGGTTTCAGCATCTTATCACAAAACTAAGTGACAGCATAGACAAAAATCCCCCATACACAAAACCAAACACCTCCCCACGAAAAAAACCCAACGAAAGCCCTAAAATATTTTCAATAGTCTTTGTTGCTGATTTTATCTCCTTCAGCCAAAAATAGTTATAACTTTGAAAGAATGAGCAGGGAAAAATCTACCCTCTAGTCTTTTCTACTAAATGGGGACTTTCAGACTTGATCAAGTTTCCCACAAAGCTGAAAGGACAAACTTTTAGGTTACAGCCTAAATACTTGCTAATGTTGAGGAGGATTTTTGATTCAGATTTCCAGCACAGATGTTCTCTGGGTGTTTGTGTAACAAATCATCCACAGATATAAAAGGGAAAAGATAGCAATATGTCACTTAGAGACATAGAACCATGGAATGGTTTGGGTTGGAAGGGACCTCAAAGCCCATCCAGTTCCACCCCCTACCATGGGCAGGGACACCTCCCACTGGATCAGGTTTCTCCAGGCCCCATCCAACCTGGCCTTGAACCCCTCCAGGGATGGGGCAGCCACCACTGCTCTGGGCAACCTGGGCCAGGGCCTCCCCACCCTCACAGCAAAACATCTCTTCCTAAGATCTCATCTCAATCTCCCCTCTTTCAGATGAAAACCTCATCCTACCTCTGCACTCCCTGATCAAGAGCTCCTCCCCAGCTTTCCTGGAGCCCCTTTCAGTATCAATACCAGAAGCTGGTCTAAAGTCTCCCTTCTCAGATGAGGTTAGGCTGGAGAAGTCCATCTAAATTAGTTTCTACACTGAATAAAATACCCCCTCAAACACTGTCCCCCCCCTTAGATGATGAATTTATTTGTCTGCATGAGCTGTACTGCAAATGCCTGACAAAACTCCTGAGTCGGTAAGATGGTATCAGATTGCAAATCAGTGACTGCGGAGGGATGAGACTTGCCAAAGGCTTTGGCAGCTGTGGCTTTATTCTGTTCTTTATTCTGGTCTAAACCAAGAGTAACAGGAGGGGCTTTTTTTTGATAGATTATGTTGAATATACTGCTTTGTCAAAACGTTTCCCAGGTACTGGATTCCATCTGGTTGCTAGAAAAGCAGACAGTGAGCTGTATGGTTTGTGTCTCACCAGAAGACGCAGTCTGCATGCTCAGGATGTGGTGAGGGTGATCTTTGGGAGAAAGCTGCACTAAGATTTGCAAAGATGAGCTATGGAGAATGTTTCTTTTATTTTTTTTTTAACCTGTAAAATATAAGGAGTAATCCCCAAGTTAGTTGTTATGCCTTTTTCCAGCTGCTTGTTATAAACATGTGGATGAGGGCATGAAGTGCTCCGTCAGTCAGTTTGCAGATGACACT
>WAAB01004741.1:166654-197949 GCA_013389865.1 Piaya cayana | reverse complement strand
ACCACCCTCTTCACTTCACCTGATGCCTTTTACAATTAAAACTACCTTTTTGAAACTTAGTGAAGAATGTTTTATGAAGGAAAATAAGTAAAATGCTGAATTATACCCTACCAATTAGGAGGAACAAAGTTGGCTGCAGACACATATGTATCCTATTATGTATTAGCTGCACGTTTGACATAGATCAATTTTTTTTTTTATTTTTTTTTTTTGCATTTGGGCCTGTATTTTCCATAGTTTCAATTTAGTAAACTGTTCAGGGCCTTGTATGGAATTGAATCTAGGTAACGTAAATACAACTATATATGGAACTTCTAATCCTCAGTATTTTTCTCCTTACTCTCCCACCCCATCAGATACAAAATATATGCATGATTTCCACTCATTATTTCAGTCTTGCAATAATTACGAGCCTCAAGAGATGAATTAGCCTTCTTATATTTTGTGGGGTTTTTTCTACTTAATTTTTTTCTAGGTCACACTTTCTGATCAGCTCCCATTTCATTATCTAAGACAGAAGTTATTCTTGAAATATGTTGTTCTAACATGATTTTTAAATGTTTTTAAAGCATGCCTTACATGTGCCCAGTGGGATAGTAAATATATTTTCAATATACTTTACAAATATAAACTGGCAGGTTGACAGGTCTTTTTTTTGTGATTCAGGTAATCATTAATAAGTAATCAATAAGTAAGTAATAAGTAATTCACAGAATGATAAATGGAGAAAAATAGGAAACCAATACAAACATTGCCATGCTACATGTAATGCTTGTTTTCAATTTCCATCTCTTTTTGCAGTCTAGGGTACCCGACTGGTTAATTCTTTTGAATTCTTCCTTCTATTACCTTCTCTATGTAATTTTCTTTTCCGATACATTTTTTTTTCCTGTTCTTTATTTCAGCAGCATTATATCAATCAACTCTGCTGAAGGCACCACAAATTTCAAGACTAAAACTGACGTAAGTGAAAGCAGAATTGAACTTTCAGATTCACAGAAAATACATATTCTGCTTCTATTTTTCTGTTCTGTTAAGAGAGCTAGATGTTCCCATCAAAAGGACTTGCTCTTCTGGTCATTGTATATGTAAATAAAGACAAGGCACAACATTTCATTACAGGTAGAGTATTGAGCTGAAGTTGTTTTAAGGAGCTACAGTAGGTATATGTTACCCACAGCAGGCAAACAGAAAAAGCACTCTTTTGTCAGGCTTTTTCTCTAGTATTTCATGTTCATTTTCACCGCTGTCAGTATATCATTTATGACTGCCATTCAGCGGTGTTCTCCCACAGTTATTTTATATGCACTTCATTTATGTTTGCCATGACTTTTATTTAAGAACATTCCTAAGAACATTTTTATAAACTCTGTACAGGTCATTATTCATCTTTGTTATATGAATGGTTTACTAGTTACTTGGAAGCCTATATGTGATTTATCAGATGAGGGCTTTGAAGCCTAGAACACCAGTTTTTCAAACCTGTCTGAAGTGGAAGTGATCTTGAGGCTGTGGTATATATCAATTTGATTATTGTTTTGTAAATATTTTCTTGCTTTATATAGAGAGAACTCTATGCCCCTCCTGCAGTGTAACTACTTGAGGGAAAGGGTTTGTGTTAGTGATCAAATAGGACACATAAATCACTATTATTGAACACAAAATCTGTGACTTGATTTAAAAAAAGGTAAGCTTGAGGCTTTCTATTCAATCTGAGTGTTTGGAGACTGAATGGATCTTTGTTTATTTTATTTTTTAACACTATATTTAATCTCTGTAAATTGTGGGGTTTTGCATAATTGCATTCCTTTTTCATCTTTTGTATCAGCAGGTGAATTCTGTACACTGTTTTCACTGATGAAAGGATACTTATTAACAGGAAATATGCTGTGTGTTAGACATAATTGTAGTAGTGCATGCTTCAAGTTAACTGAAGTATGTGTGTTCCTTTACCTATTTTTCCCTTACATCTTTTTTTGTTAAATAACATCAGTGCTGGAAAATAACGATAATTAAGCTGATAATCAAATGTTAACACAAGATAATTGCCTAAATAGTGAGGGGTTTTTTCCATTCTTTTTCTACTCCCCTCTTTCTCCCATTTCTCTATCTTTTTCCTTCTGTCTGAGAGCATCTCACTCTCCCAGTTTCAGAAATATAGATTCAGTTCTGCATGGACTTTACGTAGTCTTTCATGGAGATATGTTCTCACTGCTCAACCCTTTACCTCAGGTTACAGTTCTAAGATCATATTTTAAGTTATATTTATTTTATGGAAAGTTTTTTTATTTTAAAATTTGATGGGGGAAGTTAGGTGTTTAGGGGTTTTTTTTGGTTTTTATTTTTTTTCCTCTAGAGTCTTGCAATATTCTTTAGTGGACGGACTTAATATAATGTCAAAAATAAGTTTTAATTTTTGTGCAGTCTTGTGCAATACAATAACATAAACATTATTCTGGTGATTCATTGGTTGTACTTTCCTTCACTAAAAGTTTTCAAATATTTTGAGTATGGTTTGCTTTCTTGATTGGCTGGACCTATAACCAGGACTTCTTGCGTTCAAACATGAGGTAAATTTTATTATGATGTTTATTGTCTGACTCAACTTTCAGTTCAGAATTCTGCCTTGAAGGTCTTGCAGAGTTCAATTTTTCAAACCAGATATTAGTCTTATGGAAATAAGCAGGTTTTTGCCCATCTGTCTGTTACACTGGCATCTTCTGGGGTGGCTCATAAAATTTTGGTACACCTCATTTTCTTCCATTTTCATTTTGTCATTTGTTTCTGGGAAGTAAATACTTTCCCATGCCATCTCAACCTTTCTCTATCTAAACAAAAATGTTTTGTCTATCTCACTCTATCTGCTTATTCCTCTGAAAATTAATTTCAATGCTTTATTCTTTAAAAACCGTCTCAGAAAGCTCATCTGTGAAATGTACAGTGATAGTAGATCCTTGAAATCTGAGCAAGCACATTTGAAGGAGGGATCAATTCATAAAGTCTCATGTCCTATTCCATTTGCCCTTCTGCTGTTGAGATTGATCAGGAGGAGACCTCATAGTATAGTGTGATGTCCTCCTTATCTTATTGTCATGGAGTTGTAACTCTTCAGCTTTGTTTGGAATACTGTCAAATTTTTATATTCCAAAATAGTTCTTTGTGCTTACTTCTCACATAGAATTTCAAAAATATGTAACTGTACAGATGACCTCCTTCAGTAGTTTTGTAAAAGTCTGTGATTAACTGTTATTACTTAATTCTCTACTTAAAGTTACACAAATGATTCTTCTCAGTTCTGTGGAATAAGCTATAGTTCTTTTTTCTGGAAAGTAAATATTTGTTATATTAGTACATATAATGTGTTTGGATGTTGATTTTTATTTTAGAGTATTTCTTTGACTCTTCTGAAGCATCGCAATGTAGTACTAGTCTGCTGAGTGTTGTTATAGTGCTTAGTTTAAGTAAGTGTTTCATTTTATAGTTTTGAGTTGTAACTTTATTTGTTGGATCTCTTCCTATGCTAATAGTTCACACTGAGATCTATATCAAGGATTTACAGTATTCTGAGAAGTGGCTACAGGTTCTGAAAAGTGTCATGGCTGTCACTCTGCATCACATGGTAATACGCAAGTTTCAGAAAAAGCAGAAAGGTGTGAAATAATTGGTATGAATCCAAGTTGTCATGTCTCTCACACCTGCAAGGCAGTACCAAGACTCAGGAACACTTTGAAAGGGACAAGCCTGTATCAGCAAGAGACAGTGCTCTAAGGAATTAAAGGTTATAATTCCCAGGTATTTGAACAAGTGATAGAAAAAGACAGGTATGCTTCTCCAACTACAATTGTCAGAGTTCACTAAGGGAGAGTTATTCTGGTTTATGAAAAAGAACTACAGCTGGCTACAGTGCAAAAAGAAGGAAAGTACACTAAGCTTTGAGGATTTGCTTTATTTTATAGGGGATTTTTTCTATTTTTCTCTTCTATTCTTAGAATTCTAGAACAGATCTGTAGGTTCTTTAAAGGGCTGTGTTTCCTCTCTCATAGTGCTGATAAAGGATCAAATTCATACAATAAGAGCTTAACCATTAAGCTCCTTAACCATTCCTTAACCATGGTTAATTTCTTGGTATGGAGAAACCAAACACATGGGAAAAAAACTTTGGAGATGTCTTTATCCACAGCACTTTCTTAGATGTGTATATACAGTATGGGATAACCCTCTCAAATGAAACTCTATCACTCCCTCTCCTTTCCTTCTCACAAAGGAGTGTCTATGTCCTGCACCTTTAGCTAACAATATGCCAAAGTGTGAACCTGGATTCTGGATTTAAGGATTCACAGAACCACAGAATTGTTTAAGTTAAAAGAGACCTTTAAGATCATCATGACCTTCCGTAAACCAAATAGCGCCAATTCCACCACTAAGCCATGTTCCTAAGCATCAATATAATGTCTTTTACATAACTCCAGGAGTGGTAACTCAACCACTTCCCCCAGGCAGCCTATTCCAACTCTTGGCAACCCTTTCAGTGAAATAATATTTCCTAATATCTAGTCTAAACCTCCTCTAGTGCATCTTGAGGCTGTTTTCTCTTGTCCTATTACTTAGGAGAAGGGACTAACATCCACTTTACTACAGCTTGCTTTCACGTAGTTGCAGAGAGCAATAAGATCTCCCCTCAGAATCCTTTTCTCTAGTCTAAAGAGCTCCAGTTTCCTCAACTGCTCCTCATAAAATTTGTGCTCTAGACCCTTCACCAGTTTTGTTGCCCTGCTTTGCACACATTCCAGCACCTCAATGCCTTTCTTGTAGCGAGGGGCTCAAAACCAAACACAGTATTTGAGGTGCGACCTCATCAGTGTCTAGTGCAGAGACCTGATCACTTCCCTAGCCCTGCTGTCCACAATATTTCCGACACAAGCCAGGATGCTATTTGCCTTCTTGTCCACCTGCTGGTTGATATTTAGCTGATATTTAGCTGGCTATCTGCCAATATTCCCATGTCTTTTTCTGCTGGGCAGTTTTCCAGCCACTCTTCCCCTAACCTGTAGCATTGCAAGGAGTAGCTGTGACAAAAATGCAGCACCTGACACAGCATTGTTGAACCCCAGACATTGACATCAGCTCATTGATCCAGCCTCTCTAGTTCCCTCTGTAGAACTAGATACACATATCAGCCTAACTCGATGCCATCTGCAAACTCACCGAGATTTCACTCAAATCCCTAGTTCAGATCAGTGATGAAGGTATTAAGCAAGACTGGCCCCAACACTGAACCCTGAGGAGTACCACTTGCAACCAGCTGGCAACAGGATTTACCTCCATTCACCACAACGCTTTGGGCCCAGATATTCAGCCAGTGTTTTACCCAGTGAAGAGTATGTCTATGCATGCCATGAGCAGCCATTTACCTACCCATGCCTGACCCCTGTAAAAAAAATATTACATAGAGACAGTCACAAGATTTCTTGCCAATTTACTATGATGCCTTTTATGTTTCGTGTGCACTTTACCTGTTTTGAGCCCTCGACTAGGGGTGAAGTCTTTTCCTTAAGAGCCTGGCTGGCTAGGGAAAACTCTAACATTAAGGTTTTCAGAAAAGCTTCTAGATGTAAAGGACCTCACAAGTTTAACTGGATGATGCTCCTTCAATTGACTTAAAAATAAAGCACTATTAGGCTACAACAGAAACAGAATACTTCAAGAAAAATTACCCCAGAGACTCATTTCACATGCCATCAAGGGAAAGAGACACATGATTCAAAGTAGCTCCTCATCAGATTGTGGATATGGTGGCATAAGCATTTCTAAAAAATTGAAGAGCATTACACAGACTGTTTTGTTTTGCAGCATAACTTTGATGGCAAGCAAGCATCCAATAAGGAGGTACAGAAGGGTTCCAAGTCTACTGGGATACTAACAGAAGGAAACAGGGCTGAGCCAATTTTATTCAGCTCTGGCTTACTTAGGGATATACTCCACATACAGACTAAAAGGGCAGAAGTAAAAGCTAGTTTTCACTTCTTTTCTCTTAGCTTAAGTTCAAGTTTCCTGAGAAAGAAAGGCACTTCATGCATACTAATGCATATGCAGACTTATAGCTATTTTGGGCAGTCAAGGATTGGGGCTCAAATGTGACATTAGAACAAGCCATTACAACAGTACAGTCATTGTGAAGTGCCTTTTGAATAAAGACGGATTTAAAAATATGCTTGTGCACATTGTAAAAGCAGGGCCTTGATGTGTAGGTCAAAGAATAGCACTTAAATGTTGGGACACTTCTCTGAATTAAAACCTCCTAGCTTTTCTCAGGATCCATTGCAGCTCTGTTTTCCCCGTGATAACGTTAATGTTTAAGATATTTGGGTTGGACCATCTGGGAACCCAGAACATACGTGAATGCACATAAAAGCGGTCTCTAAAATAAAGGTTAATGCTTCTGAAACTGTTTTTTGTCAAATGTGACATGATATTTCCAGGTAAAGAATACTTAGAACTTCTGTAGAAAGTGAAAGTGAAAAGGGAGAGTAAGCTAAATGGGTTATATATTACCTTTTTGAAAAGAGAAAATATTGATTCAGTACTCTGCTCCCTAAGGCAGCTTTGTTTTTGAAACAATAAAAATATTGAGGTGGATCATAAACTGATGTAAATAGGCCTATGGTTCTTGACTTCAGTATAATATTTTTTTCAGTTATATTCTTCTTATTTATTTTTAAATTTTTAAATTTTAAAATATTTTTTATATCTTTATTTCCTCTGTATAAGAACTAAAATAATTCCTCAAGAAAAGAATAAGATGTGGTGCTCAGTATTCCACACATTAACTACTCTTCTACATTATTGTCGTGTGAGCTAGGCTTAGGGGCAAACGATTTCTGCTCTATGATTGTTTTGGCAACATTAATAAAATGTTCACATAGTGCTCTTCCTTCCTGAACACACACAAAACAATTATTGTCAATTACTTATTTTGTTTAAAAGATTCCATAATATTCCTTCCAGTTGTAACTAGAAAGTCAGCCTTTGCTAACAGAGGATGATATACAAGATTATTACTATTCCTCCCTACGCTTTTCTTGGAATGGAAAATTTCTACTTTAGTTGCATAGAGTGGTTAATAAATTTTGACTTTCATAATATCTTTTCTATATTTTCAATAATAACTGCATCTGTCATCTCTTATTGCACTGACTTACCTTAAACTTAATAATGCTGACGTGATTGTTCATAGGATCATAGAATCATAGAATCACCAGGATCCACCGGATCATAGAGTCCAACCATTCCCATCAAACACTAAACCATGCCCCTCAGGACCTTGTCCACCTGTTCCTTAAACACCTCCAGGGAAGGTGAATCAAGCACCTCCCTGGACAGCCTGTTCCAATGCCCAATGACCCTTTCTGTGAAAAACTTCCTCCTGATGTCTAGCCTAAATCTGCCCTGGCAGAACTTGAGGTGATTTCCTCTTGTCCTGTCCCATGTCACTTGGAAGAAGAGGCCAGCTCCCTCCTCTCTACGACTTCTTTTCAGGTAGTTGTAGAGAGCAATGAGGTCCCCTCTCAGCCTCCTCTTTTCTAGGCTAAACAACCCCAGCTCTCTCAGCTGTTCCTCATAAGGCATGTTCTCCAGCCTCTTCACCAGCTTTGTTGCTCTTCTCTGGACTGGCCCAGAACTGAACTCAGGATTCAAGGAATGGTCTCACCAGTGCAGAGTACAGAGGGAGAATAACCTCCCTGGACCTGCTGGTCACACCGTTTCTGATACAAGCCAGGATGCCATTGGCCTTCTTGGCCACCTGGACACACTACTGGCTCATGTTCAGTCAGCTGTTGACCAACACTTCTCCTCCTGGCAGCTTTCTAGACAGACTTCCCCTAGCCTACAGCTCTGCATAGGGTTGTTGTGCCCCAAGTGCAGGACACAGCATTTGGCTTTGTTAAACCTCATCCCATTGGGCTCTGCCCAGTGGTCCAGCCTGTTTAGATCCCTTTGCAGAGCCTCCAGCAAATCCACACCCTCCAGCAGATCCACACTTCCACCCAGCTTAGTGTCATCTGCAAACTTGCTAAGGGTGCACTCAATGCCTTCATCCAGGTCATTGATGAAGACATTGAACAGGGCTGGACCCAGCACTGAGCCCTGGGGAGCCCCACTTGGAACTGGCCTCCAGCTGGATTTAACTCCATTTACCACCACTCTCTGGGCCCGGCCATGCAACCAGTTTCCCACCCAGGAGAGTGTGCACCTGTCCAGACCAGGAAGTATATAGTATATAAGGAAGTATAAGGTATGAAAAAAGAAAGCAAGAGCTGATGCAAACAATTATAGAAGATTTAATTTTTATCCTCTCTCTTTATTCCCCCCCCAACCAGTAAATTTGCATTGTTCTATTAATATTGTTAAATCATAAACACACAAAAATAATTACATCTACTAAGACATGAGTATTAGTTCCCATCATATCCTACTGGTCTACCATTATTCTACAACTTACATTTTTTAGGATTTCAGCCAAAGAGTATGGATATTCCTTTCCTTTCATAACTTTTTATGCTTTGAAATCCCACTCAGGAAAATTATTTGGAACAATACAATGAAAAAGACTGAAAAAGAAACTCTTCAGAGAAAACTAACTTTTAAAGTAAGTAAATGATGAGCATAAAATTATCAAAGAGTCTTCTTTTAAATATAAGTGTTGCAGTAACCAAATAAATTGCTAATAATGTTGATTGTTAAGAAAGTGGCATTTTTTCACGGCATGGATTGGGGTAAAGAGGTGATTATCCAGTTTATTGTTTTAAGTATATATCAAACCTCTAATCAAAAGAAAATTGGAACAGGCATAAGAGTTGAATATCTGATGCAATGCCCTGCTAGGACTCTAACTGGAATCCAACCAGTATCAGACCCAGAGTACACAGTGCCTTTCGCATGAAAAAGTGCTACTGTTTCTGGAGTATATTAGAAGCACATAAGAATCAGATATTCTTGCTGCTTTAGAAACCTATTTTAGCACAGACTGAATTTCCCCTTGAAAATGATCTCTCTCCAATGTCTATGCACAGAGACTTTAGAGAGGTGAACAGTTTAGCCTGGACAAGAGGACATTTGGTTGGATAAAATTACCCTACCTTAATGTGTGCTTCAAAAATTTTCAAGTTCATTTGATAAAGAGGTATTTATAGATCTCCATGTAAAATTTATACTCAATCTCAGTATTCGGGATGAGATTTTTACATGTGTATGGTTGATCTAGGAAGAAGAGTGTCATTGAAAGTCAATAGGTTGTATAGGCCAAATTGCTTAAGTGGCAGTTGTAAAAAAATACAGAGTTTTTATTCTTGCTATTTGTATGAACTATTTAGAATTATAGACCAAGGGTATTTTTTAAAGAATAACAACTTTATTCTGTGAACCAGCGAAGCAACTAACATTTAGCATTTTTAAGTTAATTCAAATCTAAATTTCATTTTTGTCATGCTTTAACGAACACTTGTGAATTTTTTTCATGGCACTTTTTTTTCTGTGGATGCCTTTCAATGACTGTAAATATGTTTTGTGATTAGTCATATGTTCTTCTGATTGAAAATATAATTTCTGAAGGGAGCTTCAAAGACATAATATTCTTTTGGCATATTCTTTCACTTTGAATGTATTAATCAAAATAAAGTCAGGATGAAAAATCTTATATTAAAACAATTTTCTCTGTTCATGTAACATTCATATGAGTACCTAAATATCTCAATTAATTTTTCACCTCTTGTGTTGTGACCATACAGGTAGGACTTCCAAAGGTAATGGTCTGTTTTTAAGAAATGCAGCTATCATATCTAGAAAAGTACCTTTGTGCTCAGTTTTGTTTTTGAAAAAATGAAATCTATGAGTCAGAGCCAAATACTTTTTGGATTTGTCTCCTTCTTCCCAGCCTGCTAGTACAATGGCATTAAAAACTGGCTTTTGGATCCTGACACGACTTCTATTAAAGCTAGCAGAAAAAAAAATCATTTTCACTTATCTTCAATAAGGGTGCTTTAATTCTTTCACACTAGCTTAGTTCCATTGTGTTACCACTTCTGGCAAAACAGGAAAATCCTCAAATATAAATTCTCACTTCTTGCACATAAACCATATATCATAGTTTATTTTATCAGGAAGAAATTCTATTATTTTTGAATTAGTTGCTTGTTTGCCTTTTAAGCAACTCCTGTCCTAGGGACCAATTATTTATACTATTTTTTCTTAAACGTCAAAATAGTTTTACAGATTAATTGAAAAATAATTAACATATTAGAATAGGAAGTATTTACCTTGGCTGTAAAAAGCAAAACAAAACAAAGCAAAGCCAAACTAGAAATTGCCAAGGACAGATAATAATTGAAAAGTATTTTAGAGAAAGTAATCTGAACTCTCTTTCCCAAATTAATTTGCATATTATTTCCAGACTGATGTTTGAGAACAGCCATTTTTAAAAAAATCTTATGCCTCAGACTTACTGTTTCACTATAAATTTATATTTCCTTATGTTGAAAAATAGAATCCCCCAAAATTCTAGTATTTAATAGGATAGGACCTCCCACAATGGATTCAGTGACTTTTATAAAAATGTAAAGCGTGATTATTAAAATATCTTTTAAGCTGAAACATCTAAACCAACTCTTAAAACAATTGCCTTAATTCAAATATGACTAGTTTGTATTGTTATGCAATTAAAATGTGGATGCAACAGTTTCAGCCTACAACTTCCCTTTCCCTGAATACTAAATAAAGACCCCAAGCCTAACTCTTCCAATTATTTTTTGTATTTTTAAGGTACAACAGAGTACAAGATTAGGTAACTTCATAGATGAGATGTTACACAAATGAAAAATTAGAGCCTGACCCAAACTCATAGTAAACAAAGACATTTATTGGCACAGTATAATACTTGCAAGAAATATGCAGTAGTTTAGTGTATGTCAAAAAAAACCCCAAAAGCAAGAATTTTCTTCATAGGCTCAGAGTTCAGGAGTAAAGTGGCCTTGTAAAATATGGCTACATTTCAAAATAAAGCATAGAAGTTATAAGTCTTATTTTGCCAGTCCTTTTGCCTTTGTTTTCATGTTTACTGTACTTATTTGTTCTAAAAGACAGCATCAGATGTTACAAATCAGGGGAGGAAGCTAACTTTGCTTTAGAGAACTCTCATTAATAAAATATAGGGAAAAGGAAGGCTTTGTGATCTGATTTTGATGGATGGGTGATTTACTCAGGACATATATTCCTGCAAATGTTTGGCAATAACATTTTTTTCTTTTAATATATAAAATCATGATTATACCTTATTTGTACCTTTATAGTTATTTGTGCTTTGCACATACAAAAATTGAAGGAATCTTTGAAGATGATAAAGTCTTTCACCACAAATGATTTTCCCTCTGGAAATCTTTGGAAAATAATATAAATTTTAAGTGTTCATTAACATTGACAAGGGGATCATGACTACTGATTTACTTAAAAATTTACTTTTAGTCTTTGCCTGTTTTCTATTCCATGGAATTTTTCACTATGTTGTCTGCAAAATTTTCATTCTGAAAGTGAGAAACTAAGCAGTTATCTTCTATTTTCATGTATACCTTTGTCAGTGGGCTTTTAAAAAATATGCTGTATCATCTGGATAATGTTGCTTTCGTGGCATTATAAACTTCTCATGTGTACTGCTAGTAAACATAAAATGGCCCAGTAGCATATGTTATGTTCTTGCATCTGCCTAATTTTCAACTTGAAATACCACACAGCAATGTTTGTGATAAACTACACACAACAAGGTCAAAGCAGGTGCCTGCTGGGATGAGTAATCATCTTTATTTCATCATCTCATATCAACAGGTATCATGGAGCCATAATAATAGCTTTTATGAGAGGAGCTTCACATCTACCGCTGAAAAGTTATGAGACACAAGGCAGAATCAGCTAACAGATAATGACTGTATATTTGCTATAGAGTGCCCCGCAGTTCAATTTACATTGCATCCTGAAGGGTACCATGTAGGAAGGCCAAATTTTTCAAAACAAATAAGCTTGAAAGTACTATCTAATCATTAATGTTCAAACTGTGTGGGCTGCTTTTACAGTTTCCTCTCTGTAGAAAAAGTGTTGTGGGGTTTTTATTTCTGGTTTTGTTTGGATGCAGTTCTACACTGCCTTTATTCTCTCTGTTTTTTAAATAGTAAATATATGCATCTCTGAACATATATTTCAACACTTCTGCAGCTCTAATTGTCACATAAAAAGTGAAGTTTATTTACAGTATCTATACTGAAAATATTTTACCTCTGCATTATCTCTAGTATGTAAAGAATGATCATATTAGAGACATAATAGAAGCTGAAGGTCGAATAAGTAGGTATAGGTAATCTTTCAGAAGAATAAACTATTAGAGTTGCAAAAGGTACATAAATACTTCTTTGCCTAAACCAGTATGTAGCAAAATCTAAAAGAATAAATAGTGAAAATTGTCATAGACAAAATCTGGATATGCAACTCAACAGTTCAGGTGTATACAATTTTGTGCTTTGTGAAGCATGTTTCTATGACCTTGGCTCACCTCTAATGAACAAAGCCATTGCTGAGCTAAGCAAGTGCACATGAATCAAATCCATGCAACACAATGAAAGTGAAAACAAATGCAGAAATTATATTTTTTAAATTGTTAAGAATGATTCAAAGATTTATTGAAAACATGAAAAGGTATGACGCTTTATAGGACTTAAAAGGGAGCTATTAGTTGAAATAAAAGATCAGTCCATCCCAGGGATCAGTCCTAGGCAGCGAACCCTACTCAGTCAAAGCTTTGTCAGCATTTACTCACTTTGATGTGTTTCACAAGTGGACTGAAGATTTTCTGGGATAGCCCTGGGAATACCTGAACAGAACATCCCTTCCTCTGAATCCTCAATTTGGTTTCCTGCCTGCCTTTGTGCCTCTGTACTCCTCTGAGAATGTAGAGATGAGCTTTTGATGGGCTGATAGCTCCTGTGATAGATTTGGAAAAGCAGGGTCAGGGTTTGTCTGGGCCTCCCTGTTGAGCTGGCAGAGAACATAGTCACACTTTTATTGTTAGAACTTTAGTCCTAGGTATCAAGATGGTGTATTAGTAAATATTTGTTGTGTACTATATAAATTCTGTGTAGTCCTGCCTAAGAACTTACGTACAAGTTAAAGACATTCCTACGAAACGTACTAGTGAGGGTAGAGCTGCAGACCAGGTTGTATCTGCACACTGTCTCCTAAAGGAGAATGTATACAGAAGCCTTTCCTAACATAGGTGTCTCAAGCATGTAAATTTCACTCTCTTCTCCTATCCCAGGTCTACCTGAAATGATGGTTATATGCATATCAGCCATTTTTATCAGACAAATGGTCAAAGATAAAGATGAATTTTAACTTTCAGAGTTTCTTTTGACTGGGTGATAGGATTCTCAGTAGTAGTAGGAGACTCCATGTGACATAAGATGATCTTCTTAGACAAGCAGCAGCACTCCATACTCTTTCAGTCACCATTGTGTCCTAGCACGTGTGTGACTAAGACTGAAAGATGCCTGAGGCAAAGAGTTTTTACTCTTTCCCGAGGAGATCACAATGCCATTTATAAGTTTGATAAGCATCTGATAAATCATTTTAATGAAGGTTAAAAGTGTTAACTGTGATCTGCAAAAAACCTTGTTTTGAAAGGCAGGTTGCAAATTGTGAGAAAAACGTCAAAGTGGTTGCAGAATTCGCTTACGCTTGCGTTATGTCTTGACATTTACAAAGATACAGAATAAAACCTTCATAAACATAATATTCTGACTTGGTTAGCTTGCACCAACTGTTTTATATAGACTGTATTTTTATCAGACATTGTTTACCTGTAGAAAAATATTCTAGCCTGGTAGAAATAGGTTGCAAAGACTTTATAGAATTGTTCTCAAAGTAGGAGCACCACAAAGGAATATTAAAAAAAGAGCTCATAAGAATTAATAGAGTGCATGCAACAGGTAGTAGAATTTGTGCTTATGTTTCCAAATCTAAAGTGTTTTGGAAAATTTCTTATGATGGATTTAAAGTATTATAATTACATGAGAAAAAGTTGTATGCAAACCACATCTAGCCTAAAACACTAAAACACCTCAGGGACCTATTTACTGTTCTAAATTTCATACATTTAAAAATGTCACTAACACTGGATTCCCTCTTATCTCAAGTGAATTGTATAATGGGTCTCTTTAGCACTACTGCAAGTATTAAGTTTGCTTATTCTTTCCTAAAAGATTGGCCAGGCATTAATTTAACTAGCCCAGAAGAGACAAATGAGCTATTTCTGAGTGAATCCCTGCAACATTACCTCCATCCTGGGAGACAGAGAAGGAAAATGAAAGTCATGTAAGTTCCCAATTCACCTAAGACTAAACTTGCTTAGTTACAGAAACCAGAAGTTTTGGCAGCAAGATAGTGCCTAGATTAGGGTCATGAAATAAGATAACCTTCAGCTGTGGCAACAGAAACTAAATGGGATTTTCTCTGGAACACCAGACTGGTAAAGATCAAACATGTTTAACCACCCTGCCTTAAATCTGAGAAAAACTGGATCTATTTAGACACACACGGGTTTAATTCTAATAGACTAAATGGCTTCTGGCCCACCTCTTGGACTCAAAGACTGAGTTGAAGGCTGATGGACCTCAAGCTCTGGACTTTGATGTGTATGAAGGATCAGATATATGCAATCCCAACAGGCTGAATCTCTTTAAGTTTTATCTCAGTCTGTAAGTGACTGAAAAGATTTTGTTGTTCTCTAACTGGAGTTTCTAAAGGCTACTCTGCACCCAAGCAGAGCAACTATATAGTTGCAACTATGCAGCAACTATAATACAACTTTCTATTTTAACCCATATCACATATCTGTGATATTTTTAATTAAGTCTTAGTTATTAAATCAATCCGTTTCTTGCTGGCAAAAGCAGAAGGTAAAATAATCATGATAAGCAAGACATTGCTTTGTGCTGCCTCCGAAGCCACCAGAAATAATTGTACCATAGATACAACATATTGAGTGTATGCTATATATTTATGTAAGAACCTATATTCATTAAAAAATCCACACAGATAATGACAGAGAAAGGTTACTAGCATCATTTGAAAAGGAGAAAATCTTTTCAACTCTTTTCTTGAACCATTTTAGAGTCTATCTTAAATTTTGCTGAATTTCTCAGTGAGAAAAAAAGATCCATTTTTGCAAGGATAAACAGTTCCAAAATACAGCACTTTTGTATATTAACACCACAAACATTTCACTGCTGTGAGTTCATGAAAAAACAAGGAGTTTCTCTATACTTCCCACGTGAAACAAGTGAATCAAACCTCAGCTGGCTGTGAAAACTGCTGCTGCAGTTTTCCAGCTGTGGGAAGCTCACTGCAGATTCAGCAACCATGTGTGACATTTTGCTTATTCTTCTTTGGTCAAGTAATTAAAATGCTCAGTTTTCATATATTTTCAGTCTACAATTTATCACAGTTAACAAGGGAATAAGTATCTTAACATTCCAAGATGTCTTTAACAACCAACCTATGAATAGCAAAGAATAGCACAATACAAATATTTGTCTTTATATGCAAAAAAAGAACATCCTTCTCCACCTGAATAACTTAATAAAGGTTATTTTATACAACACATAGAATTTATCTATAACAGATAATACAATATATCATTCTCTTACTTGCAATATTTAAACAAGTATACAAAGCAGCAGCCAAATTTCTACTCTCTGCAACAGACAGCTCTCTTTTATATCTAAAAAAAGAGACTATATATAGCAGAATGACACAATCTCTTGCAATCTGGACATCTACACATTGAACAATCCCTCACTTCCTCTTTGTAAAATAACATGAAATGCTAAATTTTTTTATTTTTCTTAATAATAATTGTCTCCTTAATGTCATCCATATGTGGAATATGTGAGTTCATATGGCAAGTAGAACATCCAAAGTAGACAAGAAATGTGATGAAATAAAAATCATAGTGTAAGCATTTGTGATAAAGTACCTGATAATTAGTTGGACAAGCCACTACAGGGGATGCATAAATAGCAGCTGATACAAAGTTGTGTCACGTTACTTCTTAGTAATATTAAAGAAACTTTGCCAAAATGTTTACTGACTTTGGGAGTGTAAAAGCTGTGTTTCCAATTCCTCTGATGTTGTAACCATGAACTGTCTTTAATAGATGACATTTTATGGGAGATATCCAGGAACTCTTCAACAATTTTTGTTCATAATGGTTGCTAGATATATACCCCCTCTGCCCTGTGATAGGAACCACTTCAGTTTTACAAATGCAATTTTGCTACAGTACCCTAGTAACCCCAGCTATAGAATGACAGCAGCAGTAACAAAAGGCATGGCTGTAGAGATAATATTAACCATCATATGTCCATCTGATACCACTTTGATTGATATTTCACAAGTTGCAAGACCTAAGGAATACATGCATAATGGAGGTAGGTCATGTTTACCTTTATCAACTCTTGCTGTTTCATATGCATTTTGCATACAAGACATATGGATACATATAGACAGTGTGTTATATAGTGCTCTACACCTAGAAGCACTTTAAAGAAGAAATGATCCTAACAAAAAATAAGAGACTTTAAGAAAGCCCTGTTATTCACAGCTTTAGAATATTACTGCTAACACGACACATTTGAAAGCATCAGTTATTTTTGAAGAAGATTGTTCCAAAATCAAGTGAGATTTTCAAAATTCTTGCTGTTTACCTTTATTTGTTGGCTTGCTAATAGACATTTCTGTATTAGATTGGTGTTTGATTAGCAATTTCATGTTGAAACCCTAGGTTAGCACTGTAGTTTTGGAGATGGGAGTATTTATGCCAATTAGAAAGGAATCCAAACGAGAAGAGCAAAAATTCCAAGGGAAGAGAATGAAAGGGTTTCTCCCATCCAGATCTTTCAGAAAGGCATAAACATTAGCAGTTGCTGCTATTCCTCAATATCACACAGCAGAAGGAAAAAATGCCTAGCCATAGGCACAGAATCAGGCCAGGTAAGGCCATATGAGCATTCAATCAGTCTGTAGTTTTGACTGACTTTTTTTGATCTTGTTCTATCTCACTGATTGTTCCAGTCTTTTCCTTTCCTCACAGCCTCTTCATACCTTATCCATTTCACACCTTCTTGATGCCCTGTTATTCTGTTTTTCTTTTTTTTTTCCTGTGTTTGTTGCCTCTGAATAAATCACTAAAGATAGAGGAATGCAAAAGATACTAAAATACTGCTTATTGCAACCCTGTGGTTCCCTCTGAATATCAACTCCCATCTCCCTTGCATTGGATATTATTCTACGAGTTGATGTTTGAAGGGTGGAACACCTACTGTTAAGTGCTTTGTGTAGTGCATAGCACTGTGGAGGTTCAGTTTAAACTGGCTCTTAAATACTTCTAGAATAGGAATTAATAAAAGTAATTATAATTTTTATTAATCACATCTCTGAAAAAGCCAGAATAAAACATCTACATCTTCCAGATACTGTTCTTCAAGTTACAAGCTGGAATTTTATTATATTTTGTTTTCATTTTTTCTAATTAGAAAAAGACTGAAGTTTTTTTAGGTTAGGTCTGCCAGTTTCCTTTGATCTACTTTGATCTACTTTGATCTACTCCCCAGAGATAACCAGAAAGACCTAACTAACTACTGACAATAACTTTATGGCTTGTGTTATTTGAAGACTCTCTTTTCAGCAATTGCACAACCAAATGGCTTTCAAGACCACTTGTCAACTAAAGTTTGTCCTGATTCTGTGACCTTTGAAAAGCTTATCATCCTTACTCTAGTCATAGAAACCAAGGCTTTGGTTGGAACTCTGCATACTGTTTCTTCACCACATCCTAAAAGATGGCCATACATTTTCATTCTCAAGTCAGTTTTCCACCTTCTCAGTAACATTTTCCTGTTTGTGGGGAGACACTATATACAGATGATAATCAGCAATTTGATACTCCTTTTTTTTTTTTTTACCAGTATGTCTAACTGCTGTACAGAATTGATTTGTTTTACATCTCAAGGTCTTTGACTTTTTTTGTCAAAACTTACAGAGTAGCAGTCAGTGGTTCGTAGCTCCTAAGCTGTCTTAATGAAGAAAAAAAAATGGAACAAGGAGCAAATGTCCTTGCCTACTTTGCCTATACCTAAATTTAACTTATTTCTATTTGATATCTTGCAGTAGAAGGAAGATTTTGATACCTCCTTGAATCTTTCAGCTAAAACATTTGCTCCCATATACAGCATTTTTTTCTGAAAAAAATAGGAGACAAAATATTTTTTCCAGTACCTGTGGTCTACACTACAGGCTAGTACTAAAATAACAGCTGATGGTTAGCTTGAGTGATTTGTTTTCAATAGGAATTGTTAGAGCTGCTTATAAAAAAACCCATCAGTTTGAAAATACCAACAGAATACAGAATACAGAATCTCCTGTATTTGATAATATAATATGACCCTTGATTGCCTAGAAGAAACACAGGAATTTAAGCAATGAAGAAGGATATGCACAGGCAAACAGAGAAAAAAAGAAAACAGATTGATTTTCACCACTCCATTCACAACTCATGTCTTCTTATCTTCCTTCAAGCAACAAACTAGTCAGTAGCTCTAGTTGTGCTTAACAGTGTAATACATGTAACAAGAATTGTGCTAATATGCCACAGAGGAAGAAACAGCTACAGATGCAAAAATACGTAATAGAAAACCTAGAAGTTATTAATTTAGAGATTTAAAACAACCCATCTTAAATGATATTGGAAACCAGCAACAAAGGCAAATTGCCTAAATAAACAGCTGTTTAAAAGGAAAAGTTTCCTCAAATGAAGAAGAGAATAGATGCTTAACTAATTTTTAAACATTTGTCAGAAGTGGAGAAAAAACCACAGCAAACCACAAATGCATGAAAAATAAGTTTCCCTTAAATATTCAAAGAGTTTTACAGCCTAAGATGAAAAAGAAACAAAAATTTGATTTCTAATACAACATACTCTCTTTTTTCAAAACTCTAGGTATCCTAATACGCTGTCCTTAGGCATCTATACTAAATCTTTCTACATTTCAAGAATCCTGATGCTGCTTCTGGTTTAGCTAATTGAGAGTTGCTGCAGTTGGGGATCTCAATTGTCCACAGCTGTTTATGTGCTGCTAGGGCATTACTGGCAATTTCCCCAGGTTCACTCACAGAAGGAAAGTTTCTGTTTCAGACAAGTGAAGAAAATTATGAAAAGAAAACATCCCCAGAGACCATTTCTAATTTCTTTAATACTTTCTTTCCACATGACGCATGGTCATTATACTTCCCAAATTCAAGTGATCTGTGACTATGCTATAACAATTTTTAGCTCCTCATACAAAGCAAAAGTGGGCTTTAGGAAACAGTGACTTCAGGAATTTAAGCATGAGCTTAGCAATCAGAATATTGAAGTTGAGTGCACAAATTTATCTGAGTATATTGTTTGTATGGAACAAAGATCCTAGATGCACAAACTGAAAGATATATCAATTGCTATCAACAAATAAGTTTTCCTAAGTCCTGATTTAGATGAAATATCCATACTGTGGTTGTTAAATCCATTGAAACAACTATCTACAGTCTTTGAAATCATCAGTTTGCCTCTTACTGTGTATTGAAGTCAAGTTCTGGTTTTGGTTAGGCTTATGGTACTACCACAACATAAACCAGAATTAAAATAACTTTAAAACCCCCATAAAATTGAATGTATATAGTCATAGAAATTTATCTTAGTAGTACATACAATAGCATCTAGAAATTAAAGCATATAAACATTGTCTTTAAATAGATATCTGAGATAATATATCCAAGAATTAAGCTTTATGCTACAAAATCCCAGAATGATGTGTGAAATGACTCTTGTAGAAATGGCTAAAGCCTCCTGAAGCATCTTTTTGTGTCTTAGCCAAGCTTCCACATGATTAGGTCTTTTTTCCTGCAACCTGTTCATTGAAAAGTGCTTTTAAAATCTGCCCCTTTCACCAAGGTGCTGAGAAAGTCTCCATTTTGGAGTGTAAGCTTTCAAAAAATCTATCCCTTTAGTAATAGACATGCCAATATCCTTTCTGGGTAGCAAAGCTAAAAATACTATCAAAAAGTATAGTCCTCTTGCAACCAAAAATTACCTTGGGGATTGTCTTAACAATAAAAGCATATTTCTGAAAACAACCCCGAAATTTGGTGCAATAATCTGTTCTTGCATGAAATCATATTATAGTAATGAACCAAAAAGGACGCTTTAGAGATTTCCTAGTTAACTAGTCTTTCCCAATGTTGTGTGGATCACAGTGCTCAAAACCATTTTTCTAGCCTGTTCTTTAAAGCTTTCAGCAAGAAGTTTCCCTCAACACCATATGCAATCTGTTTTAGGATTCATCTGTTCCTGATGCCAGGTAGAAAGCATTCAACAGTCAGTTTATAACCAATCATTATGCTAACATTATCCTTTAGTTAAACAAGTTTTCCCCTACTTTCCTTACAGTACAGTACAAAAAAAAAGTAATATTATTTCTTTGTAGCATTCATTTTGCTATGAAAAATATCTCTTATTTACTTATTGCCTGAAAAATACCTCTCTGTTCTCTAAGATTGCTAATAATGTCTATTTCCTTGACCAGTTTAATAGCAATAGAGGACTGAAGTAAAACTCAGTATTCTGTATATGTAAGGTCATCCTAGAACTGATTATTCAATTAAGTGTTAAAATAACATCTGAATTTTGAGCAGTCCAAACCCAGTTTGCAGAGGACAGCACCACTGAACAAATGGCTCATAAGCGTATCAGTAACACCAGTGAGAACCTTTCTAGCTAAAAGTAAGAAATACCTCAAGTAAATGTGACAATTAAATAAAACATTTTAAAAGAAAATATGTGAGGAAAAGGGAGGTTTAATTCCCATAAAGTAAAAATACTGCTTTCAACACTGGAAATTCTTTTTCCTAGGCCTAAATGGAGGTAATTCTGGTGGCAATTTACAATTAGAATCTTACAGATCTCCATTTAACAGCCACTAAATGCAACATCTTTTTGGGAAAAATTACTTTCATAATGCATAGGATATTTTCATTTAAAAGCACACAGACTTGATTGTATTGAATAGTCAAGCCATGATAATCAACTAATGTAAGTTCCCTACAAGTTTACTGCTTTTCTCAATCCTCTTCTCATTTTCTGCCTTCTTCTTTTCCCCTCCTACTTCTCCTCCCCTGAACAGGATGTTAAAAGACTGTGACCAAGAGCTGTTGTTTGGCCAACCTAGCAGAACTAATCTGCTGAATATAGCTGAACATTGTATTATAGAAATGGAATTTAACAGTGACTCACAGTAATAATAATTAGGTGGGAGAACAAGCTGTTTTTGAAGATCTGTTGTCATTCATGCCAAACCAAAAGTGGTCAACTTAGTATATCTCTGTCAAAAGCCTTGGTAACTCAATGTGAGTGGCAATAAAAAAGTGAGTATTGGTTTGCCTTGGTCACACTTCAGAGTATTCTACAGTAAAGCCAGTTTTCTAATGAAATGTGGGTTTGAATGCAAGATCCATTAAAGAGAAGACTGCAAGTGCAACATTTTCCTCAGTGCAAAAAACACAAGGAGCTTTCTATAATAACTCAACCACCTCTGTGCTTCAGAGCTATGGTTGAAATTTCCCCTGAAGCCAAATTACTGCAGGGAAATGAAAAGTGAAAAAAAGGCATGTGCTATAGGCCTTACAATTAATGAGAAACTCAAGTGATCAAAACCTGGAAGTATGCACAGATCCCCTGAAAAATGCATGGATTTCTAAAAGGAACTGTCTGGGTGTATATTCCAAAGTTTCTGTGAAGGTAACTGATGGTAGTATAGATTGATACGAGAACATGAGTTTTGTAAAAATGCTAGTCATCTTTTGATGTCAACAATAATTTCCTCTAGGATATATTAACTTTTTAAGGGTTTTTTTCCTAGCTACACTCTATGTATTACCTTCTACAAAAAAAACCCCAAAATTTACTGGCAACCCACAAGTTAATTGTAGAACCTGTCTTCTGGTTACTTATCCTGCTATGTGATTTTATGTCTATGTTTTACAGGAAAAGATTTGAAATCAGAGGGAATCAGACTCAGTGCTAATTTTAACTACCAGAAAATTAGAGAAGTATCTATGTGCTTTGAATACTTCTAGATCTGAGGAATTCAAACTGTAAAGAGTAGCACTCAGGACGAATAAGTCCTAACTGAAAAGCTAGAGGAAATATCACTGAAGGATGATGTGAGGTTTTTTCCTGTCCTGCTGGATTTTTTTCCTCTCTTCTTGATATGTTTTGTTCACTAAAGACATGCTGATAGTTTTGAATATTAAGTAGTGTTTAAAGACTCTGTGAGCCTTTACAGTTCTTGTAAGTCAAACTTTCACACCGATCCATCCAGAGATTGTAATTTCTTAGTGAAAATTTAAGATTTGTTCTTGGGATTTAAGTATATAAATAATATAATAGCTCTCATCCATGCTATTTTCATCCATGTTATTTTCAAAAGCCCTGTTATTGCTATTATGATATGTGAAGTGAAGTTTCTGTTTTGTGAACTGGAAAATACCTTCTGAATTATCCTCTGTGGTGTTTCTGTACTTCTTGCTATGCTTTCATTTGTTCTTTAAGAAAATACCCATCTGAACTGGAAATAAGGGTACGTCTAAGCCAGTGCAAAAACATGGTAAGTACAACTGACCTAATAAGTCAACCAAAAGTTTTTTTTTAACTATGAGAAATTTCTATTATGTACTTACTCTATGAGAATGTCAAATCTCTGACCTTGGGTATGACATCATATTTAATAACTCAGTTATGTATGCAAATACCCAGATGAGCTGAGTTTTAGAATTATTCTCCTTATTTTAAGTGGTCTGTAGTCTGCTTTTGCTTTCCTCTGCTGTTTTAGCACTGCAAAAACTCTAAGTGTTTAGAAGGGATTTCTTTGTTCTGTACAGGGAGATAAACTGTGAAATTAAGCCTCATCAGCACTGCAACTTGTGTATGTAACACATTTCCTGAGTAACGACTACAAAAAATAAAGAGCTGGAGCAAATAATATTCTACTGAATTGCTATCTGCATTTCAGCAACATTTCAGCATACAAAGTTTCCCATAAAACTGTGGGGTTTTTAATATTTACATAACAAAGCTAATTACAAATAGTTATGTATTCCTTCCTTGCATTGCTTAAAATATTGGCACAGAAATAACATTAGATCTATCTTGTGGCAAAATGCCATAGCATCGTCCAGTTTCCAAGGAGCCATATGGCAGTGGTACAACCATCTGTTTATCTTGATATTACTTTCCTGGCAAACCTTTCACCCATATGGGTTATTGGTGCCCTCATCTGTGTATATCATGAAGAGGTTCAAAATCAAAATCTATAATTTTCCCTGGTATAACTTTTAACGATTACACTGAATGTAAAGATCACACTATCTTCATGTTTAGCTTCATCCATTTCTGTTTTGTACACATCTGCCTTCTTCTGTTAGATACAGGAACAATTTGATTTCCAGAATGCGTGAAAGCTGTCATCGCAAGCTGTCAGGTTCAAGGCATCATAATCATCTCAAAGGACTGATAGCTTGTGCTTTGTGGATTTGAAACTTTATCACTAAAGAGATGAAATGATCTGTCCTTTTACATGCTGACAGGGTAGCAGTTTTGTGTCAGTGTCAAGATTCAGGCATTCAGACAATAAGGCTGTGCTGAATATATGCAATCCTTTTACATTTTCTGTGACAGCCATTTTCAATAATCTCTAAAATATTTGACGTGCACTGTTTAGAATAATTTTAAGTAAGGGAGAGTGTTGGATTTCAATCTGACACATTAGCAAGCCTAAGTGAAATCATGTTTATATCCCATTTAGCAATCTGCTCTTTAATTTCCTCTTTATTTGAAGGAATACTTTCAAATTCGATATACTCAGAGTACAAACCAGACATTTAAAGTGTATATATGTTTCAAATGACATCAGAAGAGATAAACATGGTCCTGTGTTTATCTGAGGATTTTCCACCTTTCTTTTTGAAACAGCACAAACAACTCAATTTCAGAATAAAATAATAGTGAATTGTTTATAGCTTTTAGGTGTTTGTTGACTAATGAAATATATTGATTTCTTGCAACCCACAAAATTGCAATGCATTTTATTTATGCAATTAATTGTTTTATTTGGCAACTTTATTGCTTTCTGTTTGAAAGATATTTTGTGTACATTATACTGGCTACCATTCACACAATGTACTTTTATGAAAATTTAATTGGATTATCTTGCATAATAGGATTTTTTAGAAAAAACATATTTGTTTGCATTTTAAGTCTTCTGTGTCTGCTTCTGATTTCACTTTGGTGACATTTAAGACAAAACTCTCTTTTACTCCCAAGGATCTTTACCATAGCCTTTGTTTTTTAAAATTATCTGCTTTAATAATAAACCATTAGGAAATCACCCATCGTATCTGTTTGTCTCCCAGATGAGGTTTGTCAGAATCACATGGAGTTTGTTCATTTTAGGTTCAAGATTGTTGTCCATCTTTGAAAAACTTCTGGTACCCAAGCTACTAGAGTACCAACCATTGGCTTTGTTAATAGTAGGTTTTTGTCCTGCACACAACAGGAATGATACGTGATTTAATTTTATATTTCATAAATGTGTGTCATATTACAAGTTAGCGTTCTTTTTTTTTCTATATCACTCTCTTTACTGTGTCTGTGGGATTGTACTTTTCATATATAGATGCTAGAACCAAGTTTGGCAGTAAAGTAGCTCTATTTCTGTACAAAACCTTTCAGTGGAAATGAGAAGAAATTATTCACAAAGCTATTAGTCCAAGGCTACATCAAAAATGGAAGAGTTTTAATCATTAAGGAGTTAACAGACCTTAGATTTTTTCAAGAAGACATCCTAAATTTAACTTGTGAAGTTTACCATAGTGTAGAGTTTTCTCTATCAGGTGTAAATATGCTCTACTTTACTTTAGCTGGATGATTTTTCTGTCACTGTGCCTAAATGGTACTCTTCCATTGCATATGCAGGCATAGTACTTGTGAATAATGTTCAGACAATTCTACCTTCTCTTGCTTCCTTTAAATTTTCTTCTAACTGAGGATATTGGAATTTGAAAAGCTGCTCACTTTTCCAAGGGGTTAAAGTTTCTATTTTAGGACACTTCGAACATGTCCTCTTGGTCCCGATTTAGTAAATCTCTCTGTCTCTAGCTACATAGATTCTGCCTTAAAGGTCTTGGCACAAGTAAGAGCTGTGAAATTTCTCCTTTCTTTTACCAGCATGCCAGGGCTCTAGCAATACATGAATAACACTGCCATGAAAACAGGCATAGTGCAGAAAGAATAAACAGAGAAGGAACCTGCACTGGCTACCAAAGTAAAATAGAGGATAACATTCTCAAATATCCTACAATTAATGTTTCCAGAGTCTGCATTACAAACGTATGAGTCACCACAAATGGGCAGAAAACTGAGTCAGTATATCTGCAGAAGTATATCATTTCATCCCTGCTAGTATTACTACTCATAGTCCCTGCTAATTTCACCAACACAATTCAGTGCTAATGTAATTACATTTCTTTCAGAACTCAATCTAGGATCTTTGCTTTTTTCTTGACAGTGTAGACCTCTATAGTATTTGAAAGACTGATCATATATAAAATATAAAAGAGATTTAGGTACTTAAAACTTGTCTACAGCTGAACTATAGAGTGAGACATTCTTCAGCGCTTCCCAAAATCCTAATCCCCAAGATTTCAGGCTGATCACCTAAAGAGATCACATCCTACCTCCCTTATAGGCCACAAGTCTGTCTTATCCTTTCTTGTAAAGAACAGGCAGGAAGACGAATAGTGGATAGTATGATTAACATTTGTCTTGAGACATAATTGGTTGGAAGATGGAAGAGATAGTCATACTGAGTCCATCATGTAGACACAGAATATGTTTTGAAAATGGATTTTGTAAGGATATGTGGAGTTCTAGAAATACTTTTTTACTGACCGTGTTAGGCCCATCAAAGCCACTCTGTCACTCCTCTCCTCTGCTGGACAGGTGAGAGAAAGCACAAAAAAAGGCTCATGGACTAAGATAAGGACACCGAGAGAGCACTTGTCAATTACTGTCATGGGCTGGAATGAGGAAAATTAATTTATTGCTAATCAAATCAGAGAAGGATAATGAGAAATAAAGCTAAATCTTAAAAAACACCTTTCCCCTACACCTTCCTTCTTCCTATGCTTAACTTTACTCCTAGTTTTCTCTGCCTCCTCCCCACTAGTAGTGCAGGGTCATGGGGAATGGGGGTTATGTTCAGTTCATCACAACGTCATTTCTATGACTCAGGGGGAGATCTCCTCACCCTTTTCCCTGCTCCAGCACGAGGTTCCTCCCATGGGAGACAGTCCTCTGTGAACTTCTCCAACTTGATCCTTTCCCACAGTGCTACAGTTTGGGACTATTCCATGGGGGGCAGTCCTTCAGGAACAGACTACTCCAACATGGGTCTCCCATGGGGCCACAAGTCCTGCCAGCAGACCTGTTCCATCACAGGCTCCTCTGTCTCTGTGGGTCCACAGGTCCTGCCAGGAGCTTGCTCCAGCGCAGGTTTCCCACAAGGTCACCACCTCATTTGGTCATATTCATCTGCTCTGGAATGATGTCCTTCACCTGCTGTAGTTAGAGATCTGCTCCACAGCGGCAGTGGGTTGCAGAGGGATAGCCTGCTTCACCATGCTCTTCATCACAGGCTGCAGGGGTGTCTTTTCTTGAACACCTTAAGCACTTCCTCTCCCTCCTTCACTGACCTTGATGTCTGCAGTGCTGTTTCTCTTATGTATTTGCACTCATCATTTCTCAGGCTGCAGCTGCACAGGACTTTTTGGTCCTTCTTACAGAGGTTATCACAGAGACACTCCCAGTTCCAAATTATGTCTTGTGTTACTATGAACACCCATGTTAAGACGTGCTATCTTCTGAATGGTCAGACAGCATTAGGATTGAGCTGTAAGTCTTAGCTAAGTGTCTCTAAGTAACTTTGGAGCTGAATACTCACCTAGGAATCCGAACGAATTCTTTTTAAATAACAAAGGACCAGATAAAATTCTAATAGATAAGTAGTAGACTTTTAATGAAATCATTGTAAAGTCAGTTCATAATAGCATTAGTCAAGGGCTCAGTACAGACAGCAATAATCAAATTAAATGGTCACAGCACACAACTTACTGAAGATAAAGAAATAGGCTTAGTGAAGGCTTTATTGTTCTTTTCCTCTCACTGACTGTAAGCTACATAAATCTTCAGCTAATGAACTCATCAAGCATATCCCTGACTTTACTAGAAAATGCAAACTTACCTCTTTATCTACTGTATTTAACATATGAATGTCATTAATTGGTAGTGTTGTGAGGAATAATTCCTTTAAGGAGAAGATTAATGTACACATCACCCTTACTTTGATCCTTCTGAAACATCTTTTACTCCTGGAGAGGTCTCAAAAAAGACTGCTTTTTTCCAGTGAGAAGGGCTGGCATCATGTGAAAGTATAGCTGGAAGGCTCCTGGCATAGTATACAGTATTCTATCCATGGACATGTTGCTTGGAATTAATATTGTTAACAGAACTGTTCATTCCCCTAAATTCCCAGTTCCACATACCCAGGAAAGAGAAAAAAGAAACATGAGAGAGTGAGGAATATTTGCTAGGTGGAAACTAAAACAACTTTAGTGAAACAATAGTGATAAAAAGGAAAACAGTAATATTAATAAGAAAATAGTAAAATATATACAAGCATATAATACCAACTCAAACCTCCCTGATGACTAAATGTCACTGCTGATGCTTCAGGCCATGTGTGGGGAGGGTTCCGGGCTGGACTCAGTGGGAGGCGGGAGCTGAACTCAGGATCCAGATTTAGGAACACATGGATGGATTCAAGGAAGATAGACAAGCAAGGTCCTCCCTGAACACTGGCCCTCAAAGAAGAGAGGCTGACCCTTGTGACTCTCTAAGCTTTTATACTGAGTATGACATGTATGGTATGGAATATTTCACTGGTCAGATTTGAGTCATCTGTCCCTTCTTCACCACCAACCCTAGGATGGTCTTGATTTACACAGAAATAGCTGTGAACAATGGCCTCTCTACATACCAGTGACGTGGTAACTTTGTTGTAACTATCAGGCTGATCGATTCTAGGAGTAGTCACAGTCTAAAAAACTGTGTTGGTAAGCAACAAGAGCCAAAGTTTTGAAAGAAGCTTAGCTGAAAGTCAGTAAACGTGTTCTGCTTTAGTCCAAACCAGAACAACAAAGAACACAAAAAGATGGATATAACATTCTGAACGTATAACTGTGCCTTGTATCAGTATTGTCAGCCTCCTTTCCAATTTTGTTTTGAAAGAAAATTCCAAATAATTTAACTGCTCTAAATATGCTGATTTTTGTAGATTTCATTTCAAGTACTATCCCTGTGAGAACTGTTGAAACCAACGGTGTGCAAGCCCAATGACTGATTTATGCCCTAAAGCACAAGGATTTCCACACTCTATGTTGGAAGAGGGGTAGCAGAAAAAAAGGTTTTGATGGTTCAGAGGGACCTGGATGGACCTGGATGGGTCACTTATTGCTTACTTTGCTGGGAGGCTGAAAAAAACTTTTTGATAATGTTATATACATAAAATTATCTATCTATGCCCACATTAAACCACCATCCCAATGTAAGTTGGAAATAATTTCTTCATTGACTTAAAAGAAAGTTCCTAACTGCCTATAGGTCATTAAAAATTTAGGCTTTGTATGATACTCTCCCTACTTTACCACACTTAACTGAAAATGCAGTATTTAGTACACATCTACAAAGTGTCCTTTAAATTTAGTATTTCCTGCTGCCCAGTTCAGCAGTTCAGTGGTGGACTGAAGACACTTGACTTATCTTTCAAAACTGTTGTTTGGATTTATGAAATTTATGGTTGATTTCTGTGAACTAGGCATTCAATTATCTAAGACCTCATCTACAAAATCTACTACCATTTTGGTTTTAGAATTGGTGCAGTGTGATAGAAGCGAAAAGCTCAAACTGTAGTCTTTCATGAAGACTTCATTTTCATTTTCTTTGTATTTATTTCTTTATGTAACTTAAAATGTGTCTGTTAGAATAAGCATTTGCTATTCTTGTTTGCAGGCACATTTTACAGGATGATTTTTTAAAAAAGCTCCAATAAAAGCACAGCTCATTCTGATTATGCATTCATTTAGAAAGAAATATACCTTAAAAATATAGAGAACTGCACAGTCCAAATAGTACTGTGCAAAAAATCATAGAATTGCAGTTGGATAATGTACTTGAAAACAATTCAACACAAGGAATGATAATAGTTGGAGATTTCTTTCTTGTATTCTGTGTGTGGTTAAAAATAAGCATGGAAATGAAAGAAATGAAAAATAAGTAGCAATTATTCATGAAAACAAGACTAAATTTTGCTAAACAGGGTTCCATTTATTTAAATTTGAGAGTTAAGAGAGATGGCAGTTAAATACCTTTTAGAGTGTTATTCTTATTATTTCACCTTCTTAAGTAATAAACAGAAAAAATTATGAATGTAAAAATCCAGGTAAACAAGTGTCATAAAATTCTCCATCACTATTCGCACTCTTGGCAAAAATTTCAGAAAGACTAAAAGGTACCTGAGAATGGAAAAGAAACTATTCTTTTTACACATCTAACTCTTCCAGGCCAATCAGGTGATATCAGCCATAAGCTATAAGCTTTACAAGTTAGACTGTCTTCAAATGATAGGTATGTGACATGCTTCAGGAAAGGACATGTCACATTAAAAACTGAAATTAATAAGAAAAAGACAGACAAATGCAGCTGTAAAGTATGAGTGGCTAAAATCAGAACAAAGGCAAAAATGAATTAGCATGCAGAAATGCTTGAGAATGCCATGACAACACAGATAGGAAGGTTCAGGCTATTTCATATCATCCCATTTGACTTATTCTTGTCCCCTGCACCTCAACTTTAAGTCCAGGAGAAGAAATCCTTTATGTGATATTTTCATGAATTCTTGCGTAATTACTGGCAGTTAAACCCGTTTTCTCACTGTTAATTATAATTTTTCTCCTATTAGTAAATAAATAAATGCCATCCTGATGGTGTCCAATTCTTGATCTATCCCTCTGGAAGAAAATAACACTATTGTCACAGCAGCTCATTTAGGATGCTTTAGTTAACATTCTGCCAATACTTTCATTAACTTATTGTTTCAGGGAGTTTGAAGCTTCTAAAATTATTCTGTGGACACCTGGACAGGACCAGACAGCACCCAAGACTTGAGCCTGGAACCAAAGTCAATACATTGCTCTAAGAAGCACAAGTGAGCTAGATAATTCCTATACATACAAATAGTTTCTGTTAAGTGATATAGAGAGATCTGTAATACAAAGGGGTATGTAGCACAGAATCAAAGTCATGTGGGTTTTGGCACTTTCATGCCCTGTTATGTACAAAAGGCTAAAACTGATTGTGTAGGAGCAAGAAAGTTCCAAAAGTCATGAAGTGTCACTTCCAGCAGAAGTCTGTACCCTATCAATTACAGGGACACTCACAGCATTTAATAGGCTTTGTTGTTGCTTTTTCGTGACTGTTGGTGTCACATCTGTAAAATCTGAAATCAGCTCTCTCTCTATGTTGCTCTTATTCATGCTCCATGTCACATTTTCTTAACAAGAGAGACAAAAAGATCAGTGACACAGGAAGAAATGTAGGTAGAAGTTTGACTGGTATTTTGAAAGTTCAAGAAATCCAAGAAGCTTCCACGCAGCTTTCCCTTACTCTTGGAAGCGCACCTAAATGATCCTTTTTGGGAAATTTTATCAATAACCAGCAGTCTATTGAAAGACTTAAGTACACAAAATTTTTTGCTCTGTGTGTGAAAATTTTCAAATAAAATACCCACAAGGCAACAAGATCAGAGAGGCTAAGGCTGAACTAGAACTCAGGTTGGCTAAGACTGTGAAGGATAATAAGAAATCCTTCTACAAATATATTAATAACAAAAGGAGAACTAGGGAGACCATACAGTTCCTTTTGGACACAGAGGGAACAACAGTAACAGGGGATGAGGAGAAGGCTGAGGTACTAAATGCCTTCTTTGCCTCAGTCTTTA
>WAAB01004741.1:77750-163836 GCA_013389865.1 Piaya cayana | reverse complement strand
TGGAGATTAGGAGGAAGTTTTTTACGGAAAGGGTCATTAGGCACTGGAATATGCTGCCCAGGGAGGTGGTTGATTCGCCTTCCCTGGAGGTGTTTAAGTTACGGGTGGACGGGGTCCTGAGGGACATGGTTTAGTGTTTTGTGGGAGTGGTTGGACTCGATGATCCAGTGGGTCTCTTCCAACCCGGTGATTCTGTGATTCTGTGTGATTCTGTGATAATTAATGCAGAATAAAATTATGAAATCACATTTAAATTGTATTATTATTGTATAAATATTAATGGTTTATTTTTGTTTCCATTGAAGTGAATAGCATCATTTACATTCACTTGATGGTTTCCTGTTGTCTGTATACTTACCCTTTAGTTATTTAGAGCTACTTGTGACTTATGAAGTTCACCAAGGTATATTGGTTTCAAATCAGTATATAGATTCTGTTTCATGACAGAACAAAAGCAACTGCTTTTTGTTACTATAGTTAGACCCTTTATCAAGGTCAAAGTAGTGTCCTCTGTTTGTGGTATTTGAGTCTATATTTCTCACATAAGAAAAGAAGCATTTGCAAGACAATAATTTGATCTGAGGGAAAAGGATCTCAATCTCTTGTTGGTATCACTCCACTTAGTATAAATTATTATATTATTAGAATATGGATGTTTTGCTTTGCAACTGCAGTTTTTGTATGTGGAGCTTTTCAACTGCTTACAAAATACTTAAATATTCACTGGACCAAAAGAACAACAACAACAAAAAAAGTGACCCTGTAGTCTTAGTAAAAAATAATTTCCCTATTTTCTGGATTCTGTTTCAGAATATATTTAAATAATTCATATGAATTCGTATTAATTCCAGCACATTTGAAAGAATAGGCTGGACCGTTTTTCTAGGAAAATCTAAATATCCTTTAGAGCAATGAAGGAAGCTCTAAGTGGTCTTATGATTTGCTAGGTGAATGCATTGGACTTTTGCATTAAAAATGCTAGTACCTTAATTTATTTTTAACAGTCTACCTTGTTTTCTCTGTGTACAAATTGAAACATTTCACATAAAGCTGAATCAAACAGTTCTGTAGATGCAGGGGAAAAAAAGCTTACTTGTCATTGATTCTGTGAACAAAATAACATCAATCTGAAACTTTCTTTCCCAACTTGTCTGGTTAGGTGAATACCTATAGAGGTATTATTTAAGTGGTTCTGTTCCTGTATTTTTGAATGGGAGCTAAAGGGACCACTATAAAACACTCAAAGGGAATCCTCAAATAACCACACACGCATGAAACCTCCTAACTCTCATTACCCACAGAAAGTATCTTTGGCTGAGGTTCATATTGAGATTTTTATGTATTCACATTCTTCTTGATGTTTATTAAGTCAGTAGAAAAATGACTAAAGTCTACCTCATTTCTCCAGAGAAATAATTAATGATCTCAGGTCATAGAAAAGACAATAACAAGAAAAAAAGAAGAAAAAACAAAACCAACCCAAGAACTAACCAATAAAAAAAAAAGGTGTAAGAAATTACTATATGCTGTGGATGTGAAGAGTGTTTATTTTCCATATAGTGTTAAGTAAAATAATTTAACTTGTTTTTACCTTGTTTTATACTCTTCAGGGGACCATAACCTGAATATCATGAAGTCAAGTTTTCCAGTATGAAACAGTCAGAGACTGGTAGTAGTTTAACTCTTTACTTTTCCTGAACAAAAATGATTGTCCACAGAAAATTTTAAGCAGAATGCTTTCAGGTCAGATCAATATTTAGTGAAATCTGGCTTGTCTGTAAATTGTCTGTTTGTATGATGAGATTTCTTTTGTAGAGAATATTTTCAGATTTTTGAGCAAACAAGAAAAGAACTCATATTTTCTTAGAGCTAGGTGTCTTGAATATTCATAACTGCATATTTGAAATGCATGCTTCTTGTTTACAATTCCCTCATGTTCAGAGGGCAGTCATGTTACAAAAAAAACCCATAACAATTGGGGTATTGTGGTATGGTGGACTCTAAAACTCCAGTAAGTGTTTATTCTTATAGCCATGCATTCTGTATTAACAGTACAGCTCAGAGAGGGACAGATCTACCAAACAAAATTGTTGGTGTGGAAGACCACATTTCCTATTTCTATTCCCTGCACATTTATTTCACACCCACTGCAGCTGGAACCTTTTGGCCAATGACTTTTACTAGTTGGAGAATATAGTTTTATCAAAACAAAAATGATCAGGGGAAAGAAGTAAAGCACAGCATTAGGGGACGATTAGATGAGTGACTTCAAAAAAATGCTTAAGTGTTTCAGTGACCATACCACCAGTTATCAGTCCAGCAACTGTCTAACATGTCTCTACCATCTTTCTGTGAATTGTTTCTCATTAAGTTCCAATACAATATATGGTTTTGACTCATGAAACAGGAACACAATTTTCCAGATACTGTTGTTACCATAACTTAAGGCATCTGAACCCCATCAGAGCACAAGATTTATATGTGTAATCATGTAGATATTTAAAAGGCATTTGAGGAGGTTTGTAGATCACAGGCATAAAAATAAAGTGTCAGTTTCAACAGATATTGATATATTTCTGCAGACAAAACCCATAAAATTCTTCTTATTATAAGCATTCTTAGTAAGCTGAAACTTCATCATGGTGTATATCCGAACTTATTCTGTGATAAAAACACTTTCCATCCTCTATCTTTGCTCATCTTCCCACAGAAATTCAAATGAATATTTCATATGTTGGAAATGATGTCAAAAGCCCATAGGTTGCTAAAATAAACAAATCATTTTCATTATAAAGAACAGAGTGGGTTGAATCTACAGAGTTTGTTCTAATAAATTCTGCTTCTGCCCACCGTGATTGATTGTGATAAACACATACTGCAAATGGAAAGCACAATAATGGATTTAAATAAGGATATAATCTGCTTCATACCTATAATTTAGTTAATTAAAAATTTATGATTCATGTACTACTTCTAAAGCATTTCAGACCTTTGATGTATCTATATTGGTTGCATATCTAATCTAAGCTAGTCCAGAGAAGAGCAACAAAACTGGTGAAGGGGTTGAACAACAGACCTTATAAGGAACGGCTGAGTGAGCTGGGGTTGCTTAGCCTGGAGAAGAGGAGGCTGAGATAAGACCTCATTGCTCTCTACAACTACCTGAAAGGAGGTTGTGGAGAGGAGGGTGATGACCTCTTCTCTCTAGTGACAGTGAACAGGACAAGAGGGAATGGTCTCAAGTTCCGCCAGGGAAAGTTTAGGCTGGACATTAGGAAAACAATTTTCAAAGAAAGGGTCATTGTGCACTGGAACAGGCTGCCCAGGGAGGTGGTTGATTCACCTTCCCTGGAGGTTTTTAAGGGACGAGTGGATGAGGTGCTAAGGGGTATGGTTTAGTGTTTGATAGGAATGGTTGGACTCAATGATCCTGTGGTTCTCTTCCAACCTGGTTATCCTATGATTCTATGAAATTGATAAAAGTTTACAGGTAAGCAGCAACTTGTTCCTTTCAGTTCTAAGTGTAGTGTCTGAAGCTGTCTCTATAAGCTAATGTTGGGGGAAATTGTCTTCTATTAAAAAAATAACCCAACAAATCTGAAGAGAGCCTCAATAGAGCATCAGTGTTTCAAACTTAATTTTCTAATAAGTTAATATTTATCTTAGTGCTACTCCCAGATCAACCAAATGTACCCATTAAAACATTTTATTAAGGTAAAAATACACATTTAAAGGTGACAGTATGATATTTCCATCACATTTCTTTGAGACACTTGCTTTGTTTCTCTGCCATTCATGTATAATCCCTTCTCTGGCATCATTGGTCTTAAATATTTTTTCTTTTCCTGAAACCCTGTGTTTATAGTACTGCATTTTATGTTCTTCCTTCCTACAAAGTTGCTCGAATTATTCCTTTTTCCATTTTGGTATTTGTATGGCTGCAGTACACAATCATTCCAGTTCAGATGTGACACCAGAGCACTAGGTCTGGCTAGTATTGGTAACGCTGCCAAGTGCTATAGCTAGAGTTGGACATAGACTGCATTTCTACTGAAGAGTGTAGTTAAGAAACATAAAATCATAGAATCATAGAGTGGTTTGAGTTGAAAGGGACCCTTAAAGGTCACCTAGTCCAAATGCCCCTGTAATGAGCAGGGACGTCTTCAACTAGATCAAGTTGCTCAGAGCCCCATCCAGCCTGACCTTATATGCTCCTAGGAATGGGGTTTCTCCCAACTCTCTGGGAAACCTGTTGCAGTATTTCACCAACCTCATAGCAAAAGTCTTCTTCTCTACATCTAGTCTAAATTTACCCTCTTTTAGTTTAAAACCATCACCCTCATCTCTATCACAACAAGCCATGCTAAACGTTTGCCCCCATCTTTCTTACAGGCTCCCTTTACATATTAAAAGGCCACAATAAGTTCTCCCTGGACCCTTTTCTTCTACAGGCCGAACAGTTCCAGCCCCCTAGCTTTTCTTCATATGAGAAGTATTTTCTGAACATTTTTGTGACTCTCCTCTGAACCCATTCCATAGGTCCATATCTTTCCCGTTCTGAGGACTCCAGAGCTAGATACAGTACTCCAGATGGGGTCTCATGAGAGCAGAAGAGAGCGGCAGAATCATTTCCCTCCACCTGCTGGCCACACTTCCCTTGTTGCAGCCGCTGATACTCTCTTCTGGGTTGTGAGTGCATGCTGCCAGCTCACGTCCAGCTTTTTTCATCCACCGGCGCCCCCAAGTGCTTCTCGGCAGGGTTACTCTCAATCCCTTCATCTCAGAGTTTTTATGTCAGTATTGATATCGGGATTTANCTTTTAGTTTAAAACCATCACCCTCATCTCTATCACAACAAGCCATGCTAAATGTTTGCCCCCATCTTTCTTACAGGCTCCCTTTACATATTAAAAGGCCACAATAAGTTCTCCGTGGACCCTTTCCTTCTACAGGCTGAACAGTTCCAGCCCCCTAGCTTTTCTTCATATGAGAAGTATTTTCTGAACATTTTTGTGACTCTCCTCTGAACCCACTCCATAGGTCCATATCTTTCCTGTTCTGAGGACTCCAGAGCTAGATACAGTACTCCAGATGGGGTCTCATGAGAGCAGAAGAGAGCGGCAGAATCATTTCCCTCCACCTGCTGGCCACACTTCCCTTGTTGCAGCCGCTGATACTGTCTTCTGGGTTGTGANCGGCAGAATCATTTCCCTCCACCTGCTGGCCACACTTCCCTTGTTGCAGCCGCTGATACTCTCTTCTGGGTTGTGAGTGCATGCTGCCAGCTCACGTCCAGCTTTTTTCATCCACCGGCGCCCCCAAGTGCTTCTCGGCAGGGTTACTCTCAATCCCTTCATCTCAGAGTTTTTATGTCAGTATTAATATCGGGATTTACCCTAATCCAGGTGCAGGACCTTGCACTTGGTCTTTTTGAATGTTACAAGGTTCACATGGACTCACTTCTCAAACTAGTCCAGTTCACCCTGGGTGGCATCCTATCCCTCAAGCACATCAACCACATCACTCAGCTAGGTGTCATCTGCCAGCTAGTTGAAGGTACATTCAATCCCACTGTCAATGTCATTGATGAAGATATTAAATGGTACTGGTCCCAAAATGGACCCCTGAGAAACATCATTTGTTACCAGACTCTATCAGGACATTGTGTTGTTGACTACTGCCCTCTGGATGTGATTATCCAACCAAATCCTCATCCACCAAACAATCCACCTGTCAAATCCATTATCTCCACTTTATAGAGAAGAGTGTTGTGGGGAACCATGTTGAAGGCCTTACGGAAGTCCAGAATAATGATGTACATGTTGTATGGATCTTAGATATCTATTTATCCCACTGGGACAATAGGAAAATAATAACATGGTTCATCTGGTTACTGTCATAAAGGAGGACATGGAGCAGAGACCCTTCAGAAAAAATTGTCATTTACTCTGAAAACTGTATTTCTCCCAAGACAGCAGCAGAAATTATATCTTTCCAGGCTTTTTTTAGCCTTTTTTGAGAAGTATGAACCTATTTCCCTTCCATATGGCAGAACATGTCATATGTCAGCAACTAGCTCCACTTCTCTCTATCAGGCATTTTAATCCCAACTTGAGTGGGTAGACTCCTAGAGGGTACTAGGAATTTGAGTGGAGTGGCCGGTACTTCTGTCCCTTTTTTATTTTACTACAAATGAGGAAAATAGTGATTCTGGAGTAGGAATGAACATATACCCCGAGGTCAGACCACTTCTAGCTAGTGAGTGAGTCCTGTACAGATACCCTGTACCTATCCCTTATTGACTTAATCCAGAAACCCTTTTAAATCTCTGCCGATTTATTTTATTGTCACTTTCTAGAATATCACTGACTCTTCAGGTTCTTTTGAACTTTCTTTAACTTTCTTTGCCATCCTTTCTCTGTCTGTTTCATCCTTCTCAAAAGGGTGCCATAATTCAATATCACCTATTCTACTGCAAAGTATTGTGTTACCCTGCTTAGGTAAAGAACTCTATGGTTAGTTAGTCAAGAATATAAAATGTAGAACAAGTATCATTGTTCTAAGTGCGACAGATATCTACCTTTTTTAATGCAGCAGCTCCAGTGGCCTCCTGACAGTTATCTTAAAACTGTCAGTTTTCCTCAGAGCCTAATTTGAAGGCAAGGAAATTCTCAGTGTTACAGAAAAACACAATTTCCTGCATTAAAACAAGGAATATTTCTCTGTGTGTGTGTTTTTTTTAGAAAAAAGAAAAACTTAAAGTGGAGAGATGGAAAAACATTTTTCATAGAATTCTTGTTCCAGAAACTGTTACAAACACACATCTACAAAAAACAGGACATCAGAAAAAAATGGACATTTTTTCTGGACATCAGAAAAAAATCTTTCACATAGAGGGTCATTGGGTACTGAAACAGGCTGCCCAGGGAGGTGGTTGAGTCACTGTCCCTGGAGGTATTTAAAAGGCGGGTGGATGAGGTGCTGAGGGGCATGGTTAGTGGTTGATAGGAATGGTTGGACTCAATCCTGTAGGTCTTTTCCAACCTAGTGATTCTGTGGTTCTGTGAAAACAGAAGCAGGGAGACCTGAGAATATAAATTATTTAGAACAGTGTGGGACATAATCTTCTTAGAGATATGCATTATCATATTAACGTAGAACTTATCAAAGACTGCAGTCATGACAAAACAGGTCTTATCCATTGCTCAGAATGTCTTTTGATGTCACATCAGCAAGGACCAACTGAATTTCACTTTTTCTAGGGTCTTTCAGCTGTATCCCACTTGGATTTCTTTCTGTTACTAAACCAATTCCAAGTTAGGGTATTATTAATACTCCTTTGATTATACCAAAATACATTTATCTTGGAGAATGAGTATAAAGAAAACTAGCTGATAGGTTTGTGACTAGCAGTTGACTATTTGCTGCAGCTGTAGTTGATGGTCTCACTGTTATTTGAATGCTTATTTCTTCCCAACAACAATCAAGAATGGTCTGATAGCATTTAAAAATCTAGTACTAATATGAAGGAGAGTGTTTGATAAAAAAAAATAATGCATCAGATATATATCAATATCTGTACTCTGGGCAAAAAGGAAAAAAGTTCATTAATATGGTCAAATGAAATGAAGAAGTAATTTTGGACTTATTACGTTGTTTTAAGGAGGAATGGCACAGTACAGCTTAGGTGATGAAAAGTAGTCTTAGAAGTGAAGATGTGAACAGAATGGACATATCTCCAAGAAAAAGGAAGAGAAAATAAAAATAAAACCACTGATTATGTTAACAGTGTCTGGCTGCATGCCACTGAATTAAAACAAGTGGAAGGATAAAGCAGGAACCTGCAGAACCCCATCTACAGAGGTGCAGACTGCTGCTGCGTAGCACTCCATAAATTATTGAAAGTGAACAGACCCGTAGTTGTACTTTTCCTCTGCAGAAGTTCATATAACAACACAAGATACATCTAAGCAGGAAGAAGCAAATTACTATATAACAACTGATGATGCTAGCACAGTGGTCCTATGTGACTGAGATGCCTGAGGGAGGAGCTGGGGCAGCTTCTGTGATCAGGGAGCCCTGGAACACTCTGAACCTTGAAATGAGAGCAGTCTTGGCATTGCACCTGGTTTTATCATTAGATAGTCTAGGCTCTCAGTTCAGGTAGTTAGGTGACTCAAGTTAGATAGTGCAAATAGATTCCCTATTTCAACCTATGTGATCTTCCATTTTCTTTACTCTGATCATCTGGGAAGAGTTAATGTCTAGCCCCTGTTATGTGTATAACACGACACCGTGCTCACCAAATGAAGTGATAGAAATGTAGATCAATTTGCATTGTACTGATGCTTATGGGCCCTAAACAGGATAAACTTTCATGTGCATGAAATTCTGTACTACTAGAGGTTTTCTAAAGGCCAACGAGTGATGTGTTGCCTATGGGCAAATGTATTGCATGATTTGTTAGACAAATATCTTCCAATATTCCTATGTTCAATCCATCAATGGCATGATTATTGCAAAATCAATACAGTATTGAAAAAAATATTGTTGAAAAGGCCTTAGGCAGCTAGCTTTTGGTGGTATATAATAAATGAGCATGACTAGTAGTTTTAAACTCCACATTTCAGATGCACTATTACCTATCAATTAGCTGGCTAAATATGCTCAATAAGCTAATGTGTTTATCACTGTTTCAAATCCATGTTCAGCTGAGCTGATCTTTTCCTTAATAAATACTTGTTCAAGGGGTCCACAAGTCTGTCATCCACCAACCTGGTGCAGGACAAGATTAATTAATCAAATACTGGTGCTCACAACCTTCTTTGGGGCCCTCATCCAGCAAATGTTTATATGGAAATGTAACACACATATTTGATCAATCCACTTGCAAATGGGTACTTACATAAAAACTCATATACAACGAAGTTCTTGAGAGTTCCAGGCTTTATTTACAAGCAAGGTCTGTAATCTGAATCCCATAGTGAGGGATGCAAAATGAGAAAGTATGGGTTTAAAGTGGACAAACATGTCCACAGAAACAGTAATTATATGTTAGCAGGAAAAAAATTGATAAAGATGATGAATTTTTAATTTGCCAAATTTCTAGTAGAACAAGCTACTTTCTTTTCTCTCTTTTGGTACTCTAAAGCTATGTGTCATGTTTAAAAGAAAAATATCAAAAGGAGGTCAGTTTAACAAACATAGATATCTAAATTTCATGGTAATTTAGTGATAAAAATTTTGCCATGGAATTACATGTTTCTGTTCCTTCACAATAAACAAATTGATTGAAAAATCAATATAAACACACAAGTATAATTAATAGGTAATACATAAAAATATATAAAAATTGATTGACAACAAATAACGTAGCTCTCTGTTTCTCTTTTTAAAGTGTATCATTGTTTGCACATTTAACAAATTTGAGTAATGTGGCAATGTTTGGTGTCCATTAAAAACCAATGACATTAAATGAAATGGTTGTCTCACAGGCACTAGTGAGTGTTATGACACTGACATCTATGGAAATGTCAGGGACACATTCTTCATCAGGGCACAACAGAATACTGAGCTACCAGGATATTTTACTACTTTGCAGACTATTACTGTCTTTTTGAATCATTGATTTTCAATAAAATAATGCTGAACACAATTATGGTACCATTTAGGGTTTTTTGTGTCTCCAACATAGTCATTTACCCTAATTAAAAAATCAGGTTGTGTCCATTATGTACACATTCAGTTTATTAAAATTGTGAAACATTCATGTTTAGAAAAAAAGATAATTCTCATGAAGGTTTTGTGTTCTCTACATAAATATTTGTGCAATACATTTAATGTGGCAATATATGATTGCTGAAGACAACCTGTCTGTGCAGGTTGAGGTGGCAAGGAGGAGAGTTGGATGAGATGCATTAAGTGCTCAGTGTAAATTTCCAAAAGCTTATGAATGTGCAGAGGTATCAGTGAGAATGTGTGACTGTAGGAACATTTTAAGATGATAATTCTAGAGATTTCTCAACAACCTGCATGTAGGTTTCCATCTGCAAAGCCTCTTAAAGGAGTATGAATACGGAGTAAGTGCAAAGTGTAACGAAGGCCTATTTACAAAATGAATTGGCAGACTTCATTTTGTTTGCTGTGGACTTCATTTTGTTTGAATGTTCATTCAAAATTTTCTTTAATATATGTTAATAAAATAAGACAGATCTGTAATAGAGAAGGGGAAAAAGGCATTGTAAAACCCTAATACCTGAGGTCTGAAAGTCGCATCATTTTACAGTTTTGAGGAAGTACTATATTTTCTGGTTTGGGTTTTGTTCTATATAATACTATAAAACCACCCATAGGGTACAAGGAAACCAAAAGAAGTTAGAATAATTCATTAGTAGTTGCCCAAAACTACCATTCATACACTGGAAATGTTGTGTCAAAGCTGACATGTTTTCCAAACCTTTTAATCTGGCTGGTAATGTCAGGAAAACCCCAAAAGGCAAATCAATTCTACACAATCAAATGAAATAAAAGATTCACTGCCACTATTTAAGAAATAATTCTAAAAAATTAACAATTATTATGCAAAATAAAACATTTTTCCTCAGTGAGGGAAACACAATAGACACCATTCAAAGTGTGAGCTAACTTAAAACATTCTGTATCATGAAGACAGGAGCATTCCTGACTTTCTGTAGGTGTGATGACACCTTGGTGAAACACTAGATATGAGAGATCCTGTTCTGAAATAGTGTTGTAGTTATACTGATCCCTTGTCACTGGACACTATATTGATGACCTGTACCTGAACTGGAAATAAAGACAGAAATATACCATTTTCATTAGGATTTGTCTATGCTTACAGTCTCTTACTTATGTTGGAGCTATAATAAGCATATTTTTCAATGGATAGACTTTGTTACTAGTACTCTATCTGTGGTAAATTGTGTATGTAAGGCAGGGGAAAAAGGGTAAACTAGGGAGCAGGGAAAATTATCAAAGCAACCAGGAGAGTTTCATAACCATCTAATTTGGTTTCCAGGCCCCAAAGACTATGAGTTTGATCTAATCGCTTCATACTAACTCATGTAAATGTTATACACCTTCTGCTTTAGGAAGGAATCTGACTATAGGTGTGGGGACTCGAAACCACCATGCAGTGCTACAGGCTTGGGAAAGAATGGCTCGAAAGCTGCCTGGCAGAGAAAGATTTGGAGGTGTTAGTGAACAGCTGACTGAACATGACTCAATAGTGTGCTCAGGTGGCCAAGAAGGCCAACAGCGTCTTGGCTTGTTTAAAAAATGGTGTGGCCAACAGGACCAGGAAGGTGATTCTTCCCCTGTACTTTGCACTGGTGAGGCCACACCTTGAATACTGTGTTCAGTTTGGGGCTCTTCACTATAAGAAAGATATTGAAGTGCTGGAGAATGTCCAGAGAAAAGCAACAAAACTGATGAAAGGTCTGGAAAACAAGCCTTATGAGGAGTGGCTCAGAGAACTGGAGTTGTTTAGCCTGGAGAAGATGAGACCAAGGGGAAACCTTATGGCTCTCTACAACTGCCTAAACGGAGTTTACAGAGATGCTGCAGAGAGGTGAGTGTTGGTCTCTTCTCCCAAGTGACAGGTGATAAGACAAGAAGGAATGGTGTCAAGCTGCATCAGGGGAAGTTTAGAGAGGACATCAGGAAAAAATTCTTTATGGAATCAAGCACTGGAATTGGCAGCCCAGGGAGGTGGTGGAGTCACCATTCCTGATGGTGTTTAAAAGGAGGGTAGATGAGGTGCTTGGGGACATGATTTAGTAGTGGACTGGTAGAGCTGGACTCAATGGTCTCAAAGGTCTTTTTCAACCTAATGATTCTATGACTATTAATAAATAATAATTATTACATTAGTAATATGATCTATTTTTTTATTCTGACTTGACTTTATTTTCTTGAGGGAAGTAATGTGAGATTGAAAATCATAGACTCTCTTCGTCGTAAAAGACCTTTGAGACCATTGAGTCCAACTGTACCTATCCACTACTAAATCATATCCCTGAGATCTTCATCTACATATCTTTTAAATACCTCCTTCTACTGACCCCCTTCTAGAACTAAGAATTCTGTCATCTTGTGATCACTATGCCCCAGGCTTCCTTCAGCTATCACATCTCGCACAAGGCTTTCTTGTTCACAAACTGCATGTCCAGTGGGGCATCTTCCCTAATTGGTTCATTCACCACTCGTGTCAGGAAGTTGTCTTACGCGTGTTCCAGAACAGCAGGAATTTCCATTGAAATTGCATGGAAAGCAGAAGTTATCTGGAACTCTGGAACTGCTCCCTCTCTTTTTGAACATGCAGCTTAGGCTGAGGTTTCTAGGGCATCTGCAGTCTCATTGTTGCTAGAATGACACAGTCTCACTTGCCTTTCCATATTCCCAAGTATATTAAGAATATCCCTAATGCCTGCTGGACACCCCACAATCGAATATATTAAATTTATCTGTATTATCTTTCTTTTTTGTTTTAATTTTCCCTGAGTTACTCAGTTAAGAAAGCTCAGTAAGTTATTTGGCAAGGACTGCAGGTGTGTAAGACAAATCGGGGGAAGCATGTGGCTGGCAGACGGGGGGAGAGAGTCAGCGTTGGTGGGCTGCTAGGCTAGGCTGATCAATTCTGGAAACAATTGCCACAGATTCCTAAGGAAAGAAGAAGGTTTGAAGTTTGGGTTTTGGTAACAGCATTTCAGACAAGCCTGTAAAGAAGAAAGAAAAAAATGTTGACCCTCTTTCTCCAACTTCCTTCTGGTTTTCTGTTTGTGAACTGCCTTCTTGGATCCCTGATGATATTTCCCCTTTTAGCATATAAGAGGTTATTCAAGTACTTAATAAATTGCTGTTAATTAAATTTCTACTGAAAACCCAGCTACACTATACCAAAATAGCCTTTGAGATACAACCTGAAGAGCCTACTCTCTGCCACACCACTGAAGTAGTCCACATTTTGGTATGTCAAGGGATAGTACACACCTGAAGCACGCACAGTATTGGAAAAGGAGATAACTAACAAAAATAAAAGAAAGACAGCAACTCTAGGGGAAGGAACAAAGATGAGAAGCTGAAATTGCTGTCTTCCTCCTCCATATAGACATAGGTCTGAGAGATGCTGTAAAAGACATGCAGTGCTGTTTGTGAAGAGTGATGACCGTTGCTTCCTTTACATGTATTCCCCCAGCAGTCTCTATGCCTACATTGGTGGGATCATTACTTTGTTCTCTAGGTGTAAATGTTAATAACTAAAATTATAAGTAAATAGGTTGCTTCATAATGGTCAGGTGACTCCATGAACATGCATAATGTATTTATGCCTTCAGAAAATATGAGTGAGTGGGAATTTCAAATTAACCAAAAAAATTTACAGATTTTCAAGTCTGTATGTGGTATAATACCTATCATATGCTCATATTTCTTATAGTTTTCAGTGTAATACAAAATGGTGATTATTTTATAACTGTATTAGAAAATAATAAAAAAAAAAGGATCTCTAAAATACCTAGGCTGTTTATCTCGATAGCATAGTGAATGTTACCTGAATAAGTTGTCAGGATGCTAAAAGACAGGCAAAGAACCAATATATTTTATTAACGTGCTTTGATCCATCTGTAGTGATACTTGATGTTTGGTTAGAAAGTCTACATAAGCCAGAAGAGTTAGATCTCCGAGGCTGATGACTTGCTTTTTTTATTTTTTCCTCTTAGTGTTCAGATTTTATAGTGCAATACAAAGATTTGTCACAAAGAGACATTAGGAATTCATGGAATTTATGTCTCACTTTGAAGATGTTCTAGTGTGTCTTGTATTTTGATCCTGGGGAATTCCCCTCACAAGCAAACAAATATATTTTATGACTGTATTTTGAGATAATTAATTTCAGATTAAATACACCACATTAGGAATGTTGAAGTCTCACTAAAATGCAAGCTATATAAGCTAAAAATTACTTCTAACAATAGTTCATTCATGAAGCTTTTTGAATTAGACAGTAGAGAAAGAATACTTTTGATTTGCTCTTTCTCATTTTTGGCAGATAGCATGCAAAATGTGATGTGAGGTATGTAGTTCTGAAACTAATTCAGAAAACTTATTTTTCCAAAGCAAAGTGCAAGCAAAGTGCATCTTTTAAAGCAGTTGAAAATCAAGCTGTAATGACTGACTTGCTTTGTTAAACTTTGTTTGCACTCAGAGTAGTAAACATAGTTTGAAGATAAAAGAAAAAGGAAATAAGTTTTCTCAGGTATATTGTGACTGGGAAAGCAACTGTCAGACGAAGCCTGCACTGTCACTGCTGTTGTGTTATCATTGTTGTTCTGTATAAGATATTATTATGGGGTGAAAGGATTGTTGATTTTAGCCTTGGGTGTAAGATGGCACTTCTGGCAGCTGTGAGCTCTCTGTTTACTAATGAGGAGCAAAACTGGTGTATAGCTGTTTCTCATTCAATTCCACAGTCACAATGCAGCCAGAGTATGCTGGAAAGCACTCCAGGTCTTATAGTAAACACATATCCTACAGGTTAGACATCTGTTTTAGCCAAACTATTACTACAATTTAGCATTCATTATATAATTTGTTCAGGTCTGTGCTAAAAGCTGGGAGAGAAATGTCAGGAGTCTATATCCAAAAGACAAAAAGCAAGAATAGAGTGGCTGCAAGCTTGTCGTATTAGCACAGATTTTTCTTCTTTTGTTTTAGGCATAGAGTTAATGTGTCTGCAAACTGAATGCATTATTGTCATCATAGTAACAGGTATGTGCTGTGCAGATTGAAACACTCCTATCAAAACCAGATGTTATTGAAATCACCTTTGAACATTGTCTCTGGTCAAAGAAACATTAGAGGGTCTAAATGGCATTTTTAAAGAATCCCACATAGCTGCTAGGAATTCCTTTGTGTACAATAAATTGGATTTTTTTAGGGATAGTGCTGCAGAATTTACTGCATAAAGACTATGTCAAATTTGAATCTCAAGTGTACATCACAGTTTGAAAATATGAGATATATTAATAGAAGCAGAAAAGGGAGTTTTAACTACTTTATTTTAATTTGTAAATCATGTGATTTTTTAATTTTATATCTTTTTTCTCAGAAATGATTTCAGATTGTCTTCTATTTGTGATAAAATCCTTTTATCTTCAATATTCTTGTTTTCTTTGAATGGTTGCTGCAAATGTTTATTTGATTCTCAGCTACAGAACACTCGCAAGCTGTGAAGTACTAAATTTGCCTCTGAAACAATAAAAGATGACCTACTGCTAAGGAAACAGCATATAGTGGTATACTGAAGGGTAATATAAAGAGCATAGCAACTGTGCAGGACTTCAGGACACAGGATCATGGAAAGGGTGAGATTTGAAGGGATCTCCTGAGATCACCTAATTCAAGCCATATACTCAAGCAGGACTAGCTGGGAAAGGTTGTCCAGAACCATGTCTTGTTTGGTTTTTAATATCTCCACCTGGACTCTAAGCTCCTCCTTGGAAAAGCAGGCAGCTGTTCCCCAGCATGTGCTGGTGTTTAAGGTTATTCCTACTGAGGTGCAAAACTTCACATTTCCCCTTGTTGAACTTCATAAGGTTTCTGTCAGACCATTTCTCCAGCCTGTTGTCATCCCTCTGGATGGCAGCACAACCCTCTGATGTATCTTACACTTCTCTCAATTTTACACCAACTGCAAACTTTCTGAGGGTGCATTCTTTACCCTCCTCTAGGTCATTAATGAAGATTCTGAACATTATTGGCCTTGTATTGACCCCTGGGGGACACCACTAGTTACAGTCCTCCAAGTAGACTTTTTACCTCTGTTAAGTCCTATAAGGTCATCAGTTCAAACAGTTTTCAATCTACCAAATTATCCATTCATTTAATCAACATTTCATTAGATTCTCTGCCAGGATCTTACAGGAGATAGTAGAACATAATGTTGAGAGTCTCAGTAAAGTATATATATAGCATTTTTCCCAGTGAAAAAGTAGTTGAGGATGTATGTTCACTACTTAGAAATATGTACTTGATAAGATTCACTTCTACAAAGCTATTGAAAATGAAAGAAACTAATGTAGTAAGCTTGCAGACAATAAAAAACTCAGCTGTAAATTTGTGTTTAGCTTCCCTTCAAAGCATTACTAACTGATGTTCACTGGAGCTTTTGCAAAAAAATATTCAAAGACATCTATGTTAACATTGTTAGGCTAACAGAATATTTCTCCCTACTCAGGCCTACTTTTCAAAATAATTTTTTCCCCTGTGGAGGTTGGTTGCAAGATGGTTATTAATCTCTTTTGGATAACCTATGTAAATATTTGACTGGACAATTTGGAAAACTGTCAGCAATATGCATAGTAAAATCTGTTCAAAAGGGCTCAAAATACTTCCTTTCATAAGCTACAACCTGAAATCTGTTAACTTCTGTAACAAACCAAGTCAGAGTAGGAGCTCGCTCTTTATTTTATGTTTTTGTTTTAAAGTGAATAAATTACATTATGTAAACTCCTCTGGGGTAGGTGACATAACACACTATACAAATAATTGCACAGTGATCTCTTTACGATAAATAAAAAAATCAGAAACAGACAGATTTTAATTTGATTTCATTTGAAATTATTTAAGAAAATAGAATATATCTCAAAAACTTGGATAAGAGCATGATTTTCAGTATATATATCAAGATTACTCATTATGGGAATTTTCATGTAAAGTGAAGTTTTAATCCTTCTGTCATTCTACACTTAAATGATATGCAGTTTGCAATGAAGTCAGGAGGAAAAATATTCACATGAAATGCAAGGGCGGCTTTGTATCACTAACCTGCAGTTGAGCTTCACTTTACAAGTTAATTTGATCACGTTTATACGTAATAATATATTTTGCAATTTATGTGCCTAAAAACTAAAAGTCCCATCAAGTCAAATGAGAGACAGGAAAAAGATGGGATTTTAAACTGAATAAAATGTAAAGATCTGGTCTTTATATCCAAAGCATACAGATTCCTACTTAAATCAGTGAGAACAGACAAGACACTGTTTCCATTCTTTCCCTACTGATAGCTTTCATGCAAGGGTTTATATACTCACAGACCAAGATACAGACAAGGCGAAATACTAAACATTCAATACAAGCCAAACTGTAATTCCTTTGATGGAAAATTTTCACATAAAACTTGACTCTCTTATAATCTGAATGCAGCAGAATAAAACAATGCAATTTTAATTTTAGTTGAATTCTCTCTAGAATCCAGTATGTTCTTATGTTGTGTTTATATTTTATCTGTCATCTGAGGAAAAGGTAAATATCATAGTATCTACTAGCAAAACCTGTTTATGATCTTCCTAAATTACATATTACTTCAAAAATGAGCAACCAGCTACCAAGCAGATGTGTATTGACAAATGTCCACTGGACTCAACCAAGCTCTGCCTATTTGCATGCTCTCAGAATAACACAGAAGTATGTAATAGCCTAAAATGGGATTTGAAATGCAAATGCACATTACCATTACAGAATAACTTCATACAAGAACTGCAGAATTAGTAAAGCATACAGCTGTGTTAAGAATATGAAGGCTAAGTGTGTCCAGCTGCCAGAATATATGAATATCAGAAGCCTATGTTTTTGTGATGCTTTTTCAGTATCTAACATAAGCATGTGTTATTGTACAGATTACCTACTTCTAACTGAATACATCAAGATACTTGAAATTAGATCTTAGATAACAATTGAATAAAATATAACACATTTTTATGGACATTTCTTCCAAACCCACTCTGAAATTATATTTCACAACCTTCTGCCTGAAGTAAATAAGCTTGATAATCTACCTTCACAAAGTATAGACTACTGAAACAAGTTTTGTGATTTGCCAAAGTAACAGAAAGATCATGTTAAAACACTATTATTGCAGTGACATTTGTAAGTCTAGAACCAGTGTGTGGTGTTGGAGTCCTAACTTTTTTCAGCATCCTGGTGCTAAAATTTGAACTGCAACAACTTTCTTTTCTGGCAGTAAATTGACTCTTTCAATTTGAAATATCTGGGGAGAAGAAATTGTTTTCAGAACTAAAAAAAGATCTCAAAGATTATCTGGATATTTTAAAAACTGACACATCTTCTGTTGCTACCTGCCTTATAAAATACAGAACAGCACCATTTCTTTTGCCAGTAGGAAAACTCATCTGTATAAAATATCACAGTAAAAAAAAGGCAGTATCAAACTTCTGCTGATATGAACATGATCAGGATTTCAAACTGGCTTTGCTACAAAGACCTCTTTTTTCTTAATTGTAGACTGCTAAAATCTGTGTTGACTCAGTTCAAGCAATTAATATCTTATAATCATTCTAAAACTAAAGGAAAGGAAAAAATTAAGTCACAGCTAACAAATGTATATGTATGATTAATATATGTATCTAAGTAATTTAGAACTGGCACAGTTTTATGTGAGCTTGAAGGTATTACAGACTTCAGTTATCTATTCAAATTTTCAAATACCAACATAAATTCATGATTTTTTCCTTGGTCAAAGCCTACTACAGTGCATTACAGAATCACAGAAAACAGGCTTGGAAGGAACTTCAGGAGATCATATTGGCCATCTCTCATGCTTCAGGAAGGATCAACTCTTCCAATGGCATTTGTCAATGTTGGTTTCACCTGGTCTTCCAAGAACAGATTCCTCATGCTAGTTAGAAATGTCTTCTCACTCTCAATTACACTAATGTACAGGTTTTTAGAATGAATAGATATTATAAACATTCACTATGTTGAAAAAATGAACACAGAAGACCTTCAGATTTTCTGATTCTCACTTCTGATGCTCATCAACAACTCTGAAACAAAAGAGTAAATAATACTGTTGTTTATCAAAAGATTACATTTTGCTATTTAGTAGGTATAAAGAAGTTGCAGACATAATAGGGCAAAGCCTTCGTCTTCTTGGGTGGAAATGGGTACTTGTAGAGACTGAATTTGGGTACATTAGCAGATATTTGTACATACAAGAACCACAGCAGCTCTGTGGGTAGTGCAGATGACCATATCGGTGTGCAGAAGGATGAATGGATGGGTACTTGAACAGCACCTCTCTCTATCTGAAATTTTACTGTTTGTAGTTCTTTGCATATCATAAATACCCTTGAAAGATTTTTATCCCTGCTGATTTTTTGTTCTGCTTCTATTTTGTGTGTGGATAATTATGTGTTAATTTGGCTAAAACATTCTGAACTTGTGTGATTTTTAGTAAGGACTGCATGATTTGAATCTGTCAGCTAGTCATAATGCTTCCTCAATATTACCCATTTAATGTCAATTATAGACAAAAAATAGCTCACTTATTGTCTCATATTAGCATCCACATCAATAATTGTGCAGAACAAAAGGCATAAACTGGGACCATCTGCTCTCACTGCAATAATGCACCTAAAAAAATCCTAGCCAGTAACTCACTTTAAAAGATTTTGATGCATTTGTCTGGGATCATACTTCTTAACTGTCTTTTGTGATTAAAATTATTACTGCTTTGGCCATCACCTATTAGGACATATATTTCCTCATTTCAAGTAAAATATTGTCATTTTATTTTTAGTACTGTATTATATTAAGATGACTTCGGCTGGATACAATTAAGTAAAAACTGTAGTTTTATTTTATACTTCCTTGTCATTCTCTTTCCTGTTGAAGCTAACAATACTTTGGTATTTCTAGAAAAATCATATATGCTGTAGATTTTTAATGTTTTGACAAGTGCACAACTCTTGAGCTGTGCTAAATGCCAGTATAATGACATATCAAAATGTAAAATGTTAAGTAGAAGTGCCATCATGACCTGAAAAGTAAAAGAAAAAAAAGCAAAGAATACTTAAAAGCTTGCAATCACAAAAGATTGTTGATATTTAAAGTGAATACACTGTGACTTTTCTCTGTGTTGGATATTTAGAATTTTTTCTGACAGCTTGCAAGAACAGATAGGAATTTAAGAAACAGTCACATAAATGTATAAAAGACAGGTAAATCCCTACTGTTTTATACCAGTGTCCCTATTCTATTTTCCAGTACATCAAGTCTGTCAAGACATCTAACAAAAATATGTAAATGAAAATCATGCATAGCAAATGCTCAATGTATTTATTATGATGTCTTAAATGTTTGGTTCCAATCAACTGCAGATTCAGCAAACGCTTAAGATTAGTTGTTCCCTAATCCCCCATGACAACCATTGAAACTTGATTGCAGACTGTCTTTGAATAGCAAATACAGTTTTTTTTCTCCAAAACTGAAATATAATGTTACACTTCCTCTGTCTGTTTTTCTAAAATGCGAAGCACACATCTTTCCCATTCGTTTCAAATGGATTTTTACTCACAAAATAATTCTTAAGCTATTGGACTTCTTTTTCATCCTATTTGTGCTTTGGATTAGACTTTTTTTTAACATTTTGGTGAAGAAAAACAGGCTAATGTGTTTGTATAGACTAACAGTAGCCAGTCTGTATCGCATATGTATATAGTCAGCTGATCAACATGTGTGTAGTTGAATGACTAGTTTGAATACATCAGCGAGACCCTGTGCTGTTTTTTGACTGGCCAGGGTTCTCAAAATAGACACTGGTAAATGATCAGAGAGGATTAAGGAATGTAGCGTGCTTGTCATCAGTAACCAAGGATGGTCAGCATTGCTGCTTGTGCAACAACCTGCTTTTCTTCTTCAGTCACACAGAACCTTTTAGATGCCTCATGTATGGAAATGAGTCTCACACTATAACCTTCTCTTCTCACCTTTGTAGGTAAGAGAATTTTGGTTACACAGTTTGTATATTATATTGGTAGTTCAGTAGTTACTTGATGAAGAAATGCAATTTCAAATCTCTGCTGTCTTTCATTTAGAGCAGGAATTTTATGTAGTCCTCAAAAAGTTGCTGAACTTTTTGAGTTAAGCTACAAAGTCAGACTCTCCTACTGCTCCCCAAATTCATAAATACTGCAGTAGTGAGAGTATATGCACCTTTTGTGCTTCAGCTGTCACACAGAGACGCTTTCACTTACAAATGCAAAATAAATTTGATACTAATAAAATGCTTTGGCCAGTATGTTTGTTTGTTTGTTTAAGTTCAAAGTGGTTATTTTTCAAAATTAAGTCATATCATAGTAAGAAGTAAAATAAAGTTTTAAAAATGGAAGTGGATTGCTCACAGTATGGCTGATACATGTTGGAATGTAATTTTTAATATTTTACTAAGAAAAGTAATTATATATATTCCCATTAGTTCCAAGCAGAATGTCTTTCAAACTGTTCTGGATCATGCAGTTTATTTTTCCCAGAACTTACTCATGTCTGCACAACAGTATGGAATAATGTGTAGGGTTAGAGCTGTGGTTAGCACCATGACAGGTGTTCAACAAATAGGCAAGTCATTATTCAGCCTTCATCTTCTTAGCAATGTGAGAATGAGGACAGTACGTATGACATGAGGGCTGAAATTTACTGTGTGCTCCACCTGTTCCGAAAGTAATAAAGAGCAGATAGCCAAGTGTAATATAGGGCAGCAATCTTGACAAGATATGTAAGCTAGGCATTTTATGCTCATGTGTTATGATTAATAATGACATATACAAATGTTTTTCTTCAAAGTAAAAACCTACAAGAAAAGTAAAAAAAAAAAGAAAAATAAAAACAAAGCAAAGCTAAACATCCTTTTTGTTTGTTTTTACATCTAGAAGAGTTAAAAAATACCTACTTTGTCTTGATGACTACAGATCTTTACCAACATAACAACTTCTTTTGTCCATGTTGACATCATCCAGCAGCAGAAGGGACACTTCTTTTCGTGAGTAATGGGAGAAACATATCCAAATTTTTAAAAGGTATTTGTAAAAACATTTTCTATTTTAAAAAGATAATAATTGTACAATGCTCCAAATTGTTAATTCTTCGACTTAATTTAATCTTGGACTGATTTATAAAATTAAATTTATTTTATTTAACCGAAAATATACCTTTGCATTCAGTTCTGTTCCAAAAACATAAAAGATCAGATTGTCTCTTCTCAGTCAAAAAGCTTTTATCACATCTTTTTCTCACAAACTTCCCAGCATTTTCATATACAGAGGACATTATCTAGAGACTTTAAGACCAAGGTAGCACTTACAAAACTTCCCAGATTGTTTACCCTGGAAGATGAGCATATCTGGACAAAAAGTAGAAGAATTAGAATCATCCTTACAGAATGAGATTATAAAGATTTCCTGGTTAACATGGTTTGCTTGATTTCCCTCCATCTTAGCTCTGCACTATATTAGAGAGTGTAAGCACAAGGAAAACCTAGCAATTTTGTATTAAAAAAAAAAAAGGTAGGGGGAGCAATTTTAAAGGCACAGATAAAATAAGAACTTCCAATAGAAAACAGAACACTAAATTTTCACTACAGTGACTCCTCCATGTAAAATTGCATCACTTGCTGAACACTGTGTTTTGCAAAGTGGTTTTCTTACACTTAAATTAAAACTATGAATAAAAACCAGAGGACTATGGCAATCTTCCAAGAACTTCATTGCACCATTGCTGCAAGAAAAACGCACATCAACCACCTGCAAGTGGTGCAAATGTTAGTGAGTTGTACCCCACTGAGGGAGAAGTAGTCAATCTAAGGTAACTCTGACTACACTGCACTTAGAGACACCGTATTTCTGTTTTGGATATTTTTGCAGGATGTGCATAAATCTCTGGGTATAGTAAATGCTTTCAGAAGTTTGGGTTATATTGGCTTTCTTTAAAAGAAAAACTGTTATTTTCATATGTATATTTTATCCTCAAATTGCTGTATTTCAGATTTTGAGAATATTTGATAATCCAGACCTTCTGTACTAAGATGAATACAAAAATAATTGTGCTTAAATCACTATACTGAAAATCCTTGGGTGCTTTGGCCTTAGAGCTCAAATCCCAGTTTCCAAAGTTAAAAAAAAAAAAAAAAAAGAAAAAGAAAGAAATCTCTATTATTTTACTATGAAAACAAGGAGGAAGCTCACTGCACTAAATTAAACTGCTTCTGAACCAAGCTAGATGGCTTATTACTGGGTTGTACTGCAGGATTGTCTGTTCCCTAATCCCTTATATTGTTTACTCATTCACACGGGTACTTTGCTGGAATTTTCTTCATTTTGTAAAATGTACTTTAGAAATTATATATGTATGCAGCCCAAATAAAACTAGGATTTACCAAGTGTGCTGTTTACTGTAGGCAAACATTATCATTAAAAGTCCATGTGTAGCTTGGTCTGTTCTGAAATTCACTCTGTTAAAAATGGAAAGCTTTTTCTTCTTTTCAAGTACTTCCCCAACATCTGCTACCAGGATGTGTAAGCATGCAAAAGATAAGTAGGCTTGCATTTTAAGATTAGAACCAGCCTTTATTTAAACATGCATAAACCTATAAGGAGACTTTGCAAAGTAGTAACAGGCATGATTTTGCAGCTGTTTCACAGATTCAGAGAGGTAAAAACTTTCTGGCATCATTTTTTTGTGTGACGCAATGGTGTTACTGTAGTTTTGTAAGCTATGGATACAAACTTATGTATGTAGTCATAGCATCATTTCTGCAGTAAAACATACGGGTGATGTAGACAGTGTAAGAGGCAAGAATGTGTAAAACTCAGAAAACAGAAGTTTTATATGTCTGATTTTATAGACAGGCATTATTGTATTATAAAACAAGAAAAAGTACTTTTTGTCTATAAATGTGGATTTTTTGGCTGTGTTCGGTTATATACAGCAGTGAACTGAGGATTGAGAAGATATTCTTACCCACTTCCTTGAAAGATGGCTCAAGTTACTATGTAAAATTACACAGATATCTCTCATGGCCACATGGAGCTGTGAACACATATATAATAATAATTAGCCAATCTCTCCAACTTTAATATTCTCATTGAATACCTATTATTTGTTGCTTTTCTTTGTCTAAATTCTTGGCTAGTTAACCAAGCTCATAATTGACTTAATGTTTCCCTTGCTTGACTTGTTTTAATTTTTCTTATTTCCTCTTATCTTACTTAACTTTCTTCTCTCCTCAGTTGTCTTTTCCTTATGACTCTAAGATTCTGTTCTTTCCTGAAGTTTTAGATTTTCTTCTTCTTTCAACTGTTCTTCATCTTTTCTTTCTCTGATATGTTCTGTTGTCCACTATTTCTTGAATTCTACAAGCTTCCATGTAGTTCATGCTGTTAAAAGTCCCTTTGAAATTAGGGAACCTAAAAGATGGAATACAAAAACAGGAACATCAAAATGCTTGCTTATTTGAGGCATTTGGTTTTGAAGACAATAGAATCCACCTATTCAATGTGGCCTATAGTCTGTGTATCTCTTTCTCTCAGCTGATTTTTAAAGTACATTAGTTCCCAATAGTACCATGACAGCACTGAAAAATCCTCTGCTCTACCTTTCATGCAATACTATTGCAATTCTTGCCTTATGTATATAGGTACAGTGTAGACTGTATAACAAAAAGTCAGAATGTTCAATTTCCTATTTCAATGTGTCAAATTGTACCTTACAAGAGAAACTAAAACCACCTGAGTCTATAAATAAATTAGCAAAAATTGAGTAGAAATTAACAGAACATGTAAACCACATTAAAAGAAAATGAGATATGTTTTTTCTTATGCTGATATACAACAGCATTTATCAGTCTATAAGTTTACCTAAAGAATATAGTTGAGCACAATTGAACACCAGAAACTACTATGAAATATTATTAATAATCAACAATCATATAATGACATATATAATCTACAAATTTCAGTTTGAAGCCAATAATAGTATTTCTCCAAATATTTGTCTCACTGAAGATTTCCTAAAAACATAATTTCAAATGAGATTGAAAATAAAAATGGCATTGTCTCTAATATGACAATCCGAAAGGAAATACAAATAGAGCATTAATAGAAAATTATATTATTTAAGAAGTTAATAAAAAGGAAAGATTGTAAAACTCCAATAACCGTATAGTTTACCACCCAACTGACAAGCATTGCAAAACTGCATTTTAAATTTGGAAAGGTTTTCAAAATGTATTGAAGGACAAGAGTCAAAAGTATCTAGATAACTGAAGCAGGAATTTGATGACATTTCTAAGGTAAAATTTTTTCCCAAAGTGTACAAGTTAACAGTCATCTTAAACAGAATCACCAAAAATTATACATGAGGGTTTTTTAAAAACACAAAATGAGACAGAAAGCATTTTAGTTAAAGTTAATCAAATATATACGGCTTAATTTTCAACTTTTAAAGAACACATTTTAAAAACTGTAGAAGTACATATTGATACTAAAAAAAACCCTGGGGGTTTTTTGTAACACAGCTGTTAATAAAGTAATTTTAAGAATTACATAGTTTTTGTATTTATTCCCGCTATTTTTTCAGTCTAAAACCACAGCAAAACTGACAAAAAGTCATTAAATATTTTGGTTGATACATTTATGTTTTGAGGAAAATAAACTGAGTTTTAGCAAGTTAGCTAAATCTATGAAGAGCTTTTTAAATGTGTTTTGTGTCTATTTCCAGTCTAATTGTCAAGTTTGATTACTTAATTTTCCAGGGAGTTTGCACATGCATTTTGCAGCACTACCTAATTTTATATTTATATTTAGATACCATACAAAGATAGGAATGCATATAGTACCTGTGTTAAAATAAATGCAATATTTTCTGAGGTATTTGCATTTGTGGAGCGACTACATGATTGCATCTCTATAAGACATTAATACAGTATGATTTATGAATAAAAAAGATAAGGTTATTTCAACGGAATCATTAGATTTGAAATTAAGAAGTATGACCTACAATATATTCTCAAGTAAGAATAAGGATGTCATGGGTTGGTTTTACCTACTGTATAAAGATCTGTGGATTAACCTACAGAGAAAACAAGATTACAAACAACCCAAGCAAAAGAGATATGAATAATCCTTAAGGGTATTGCAAATATTTTAGCGAAATATATAGGCCATTGGAAGTGGTTCTGAGTTCATTACCATTTATGGGGCAGGTACCGAATAAAAAAGAATTCTTAAACCTGCCATGTCTGTATTTGTACAACTGAAGCCCTTATTTTCTGTAAGAGTGAGGTCAGTCAATAAATCATACATTGGACTGTAAAAACCCCAAACATACCATCGTTTAAAGTGATTTTTTTCATCTTCTTGGCAATTTTTCCATGTACTCTAGTACCTCTCTCCCTATATTCCTGTACCTCTATGCTGAAGACTATTCAGCTGTACCTGTAATGATAAGGCAGTAACTGGGCCTTTAAGCACTAAAAATTGTATTTCTAAATATTTCAGCCATATGAGGTAAGGATGGACAGGATGCTATTTAATGTCATTTAGGCTCTTTTTCTCACAAGAGGCTGTACTAGGGTACGTCTTTAAGTCCTTTCTAACACAGATTGCTTTATGATTCTTTAACAGTGATATATAGTTTTTGTTGGGTTTTTAAAATCAGTACTACAAGATAAGTAATAAAACATCACAGGTCATTGTGCAAAGAATTTCAAACTTACTGTTGTTCAATGCAGAGCAACAAAACAGAGCAAAGTTATAATCAGCACCAGTTTTGCCTAAAAAAATCAGTTTCTTCTGTAAAATGCAATTTCCAAGAATGAGAATAATTAGATACTATTTAAATATATTTTTTCTTTCAAATTTTAGTATTTTTTGTGTGATTTGGCAACAGAATCAATCAGTCCAGGCATTTTATTTGTTATCTATCTTTTTTTTTTTTTTTGGTATAGGAAAGGAAAATTCACTGGAGAAGAGAACAGCAGGAAAATTATCTTGAAGAAAAAAGATTCTGTGCCTTTATGGCACCTAGTAGTATGCTTGCTAACACCTGACTGGCATCTGTTATATTTTTTAATATAAATAAAATACTACAATGGGTATCTAATGCATAAGTGCTGTAAGTACGAAGCGAAGAATGTGGGGACATGATGGCATGTTGTTCCAAAAAGTGGTAAGAAGGTTTACTATTTTTTTTAATATATTTACTAATTTTTTTCTTTTTGCTTTCTTTTATTTTTCCCTCTTTTTTTAACATAGTATGAATTTAAAAAAAAATTTTTGGAAATGAATTTTTAGAAAGATAAAAATTCTGGAGCAAACTTGAATTTAAATCACTTTGAACATTTTAAGTATCATCAAGCTTCTTCTCATTTGTGACTAGAATATTTAGATAACATACACTAAGAAATTGCAATCCATACAAATTCACAATATTTTTCAGATAAAATGTATAGCTTTTCCTGTGTTATCCACTTTGGTCCATTTATAGTTCATGCATAAAGATCAATATATCATTTGGAATCACTTATAAAATTGCCTGACGCAGTAAAATGGCTTATCCTCTTTACTTTTCCCAAATGGTATATGCTGTTCCCCATCAGTAATTTATTTGTTTATGGCATTTACTAATTTTCAATATTGTGCCACTTTTCTAACAATAATAAGTAGAAGCATGAACAGACGTTATTATTTACTAGCCACAGCTCAATGCACCATATAATCAAGTCCTTTGTCAGAGTATCCTGCCACATAATCAGATCTTGTGAATTGTCAAAGGCAATTTTATAAGTACATATATTCATTTAAAGCCCCAGTAAGCTTGTCATGGCATAGGATAAGTATATTTTTCTTTTATTTTTGTGCTTTTCAATTTTTGTATATATGTAGTAATTACATTGTCTCCAAATACAGTTTCTACAGTGAGAATTAACGCTATACATCTACAGGATGTTTGTGTCTACGGAACCACAGTTACTAGATGGGGTAGTTGATTTATGTGGTTATCCTTTTCTTATATTGTGCATTTTAAAGATTTTTATCCCATTTAACATATTGTATAACAAGTATTGTGATGGACAGCATAAAATTAAAAAAATCAGGTGATCCCACAAAGAGGGCATATCTTCCCCAGTTTGATATAGTTTAAGATGCTAGCTTCACTTTTGGTTTTGGGAGACTGATGAACACCTTTGGAATTTTTATTTATTTCAAGGAAGAAGTTGGAAGACTGCTTTTCTTAAAGCTGATTTTATTGATTAGGACCATAGACTCCAGAATTGATCTGAAACTTAGTAAAGAGACTAGTTGATTCAAAGTAAAGAAATATGTATTAGACAAATGTTCTTTTATTCTTAGAGGAAAACATTCCTAAACATTACTGAAGGTGTTTCAATAGATGATCTTAGACATTGGAGACACTAGAAAGCACAGTGATCGTATAACATATGTCCTGTATATTAAATGTCTATTTTTAAACATTAGAAGTGAACTCAATGGCTTTAGAATCTAACAGACATACCAAAATCTTTAGAGCTATATTCTATGAGTCTTTAGTATTTACAGTCATGTAGCTCTAAGGAGATAATCTATATGTCTCTCAGAGAGTGTTTTATAGTTCAAACATAATTCATGCTATTTAGTGTCTAGTGTCCATACATCCTCATCAACTGGCCTCTAATTGGGTGATGATGATGGAGACATCTGCCAGATAAAAAGAAAATAATCAAGTAATGTGTCAACCAGAACAACAGTGAAAAAAAAAAAAAAGGAAAAGGAAAGAAAAAAGCAGTAATAATACCCCAATTAAAATGAAGAACAGAACAGCTGAAGTGCAGATGAGTGTCAGCTTTCTTCAGACAGCACAGACAATGAATGCTGTGCAAAAACATCCAAGATATATTTGGAAAACAGGTAATCATATCATGGAAAAAAAAAAAGTCCTGAAATAAGTAACTCAATAATAATGCCAGGATTTATCTGTAACATATCGGAAAGTACATTTTCTCAGATACACACTATGTGGATTGACAAGCCAGGAATTGGAGGGTTAGATAAACAGTAACTGATTCTTGAACATAATTGCTTTAGCCTGGTTTTCCTTGCAATCCTGACTATTGGATGTTGTGTTATGTTAACTTACTTTATAAAAATAATAAAGGAGGATCTAGAGAGGGTATAGGTCTATTCGATATGTCTAATGTAAAGTCATATAAATAAGGAGTACATTATGAAATCACAGGAGACTTTACTTTCATCTCCATTTCAGTAACTTTAGCGTATGAATAGCTGGAGTCTGTAGTTTTCTTTTTTTGTTGTTGTTTGTAATAGCACAATTCAGTCAGGGTATGTGTAAATTATAAAATTTATTTAGATACAGGAGCAGTTCAGGCACTGCTGGACATTTTCCTGCATTTCAAAGTTCTTCAGGTACCCATTTCTATGCAAAAATATCAGGCCAGATTAGAGAAAGGTAGTGCTGTTGCAGCTCCATGCCCCAGGTTCAGCCAGTAATTGAAAGTGGGTTCCCATCAGGCACGTGCACAAAGAGAGTACATGTGTGCATCACATATATATGCAGGTGTTCACTGGTTACAGACAGAGAGGAAAAGCACTCACATGAACACAGACAGCACCAGCAACCTTATCCTGCTCCACTGTCTGGCTGTGGAGGGCAGAGATATGCTATTGGTTATATGTGTGTTTATACATATACATATACATATACATATACATATACATATACATATACATATACATATACATATACATATAATGTGGATCCCTCCAGTAGCTAGGCTGAAATCCTCATTCTGCCCAGTAGTTGCCCCAGGACCCCAGTACTGACACATGCACATATGAGCCCTTGAGACACATACCCACTTCCAGTGCTGATACAGCCTGTTGCATGCACGCACACAAGTGCACGCATGTGCGCATGGAGCTTGCTGGGACTACCCCGTTTCCCCAGGGGAACAAAGGCCTCGGTGCTCTTGCTCTTAACGATACACCCAGAGACATGCCATTGGGTGTCAACATAGGGGATGCCAGAGCCCAGGTGGCCATTTCACCTCCTTGTCATCTCACCCAGCTCTATCTTTTCATCCATACACTCACACACCCACACCTGCTACATCACAGGCTACTCATAGGGCTCTGACCCCTGCTCCCACCAGCCTCTGCTTAGTAATTGCTTTCACTCACTTATATCTCCCCATTCACTGACAAGCAGTGAACGCCTTTGTATGTATACAGATTAAGTTTTATAACATAACTATGGACCACAGGTCTCTTATGTGTCATTATGTCCACAGTTAAACATCTGAAGGAGTTCAGTTTTGAGACAAAGGCAAAACTATTAGTTGGATAATGAATCACATACTTACTTGAGACGGCTTAAGATCCAAAGTGGTTGGTTTTTCAATGGTTCTGTATCACAGGACACAGCAAGCTACAGGATGGTCATCTGGAAGAATATTTCTATAGTATTGTAGAAGGATACACACCAAACAGCATGGACACAATTCAGCCTACTGCCTTTTGCTAGGTCCTTACCTGTTTTCTGTTTACTTGCATAGACATATCCATAAAAGCTATGCAAAGAAAAAACACAATTAAGCAGAGTACGCTATTTTGTCACATTGCAAGGTTTATGGCAAGGCTTTTTACTGTTTTGACACTACTTGCTATTTAATTTCTTGACTGATGGAGTATGTAGTACACCTTGGTAAGCATACATGTGTTTGCTGACTGGGGATTATATTCTTTTGAAAGGAAATGTTAGAATGCCAAGTGGCCGAGAAGAACTAGGATGCCTGTCTGAAATAAATAAGATGTCCATCAAGAAGGACAAGTTCAACGTGATGCAGTGAGAAGTAAACAGCTGCAGAAAGATGAGATGAGGGGTGTCTAGCTGGGCATCGGTTCTGCAGGTATGACCTGGACTTATGATTAGCCTTTATAGATTCACAGAATCATGCAGTCATATTGCTGGTGGTAAGGACTACTGGAAGACACCAACTAAGGCTAACAAACTACAGGCTATTTCCTGCATTTGATCAGGTCAGGGGGGGGGTTGTTGTTTTTTGGGGTTTTTTTTAAACAGTGTAAGTAGAAAATATCTAACAATCTAACATCTTTGTTCTCACTCAAAAATGATTTCTTCATAGTCACCATCTGTGCCTAGCCCCTATTTTAAAAGTCTGGAACCCAGCACTGAAAAATGCTAGAAATTGTTTTAGCCTGATACCTTTCACAAGGTATTTATGTTTTCAGTTTCTCCTTCCATAGACCTTTTAGAGCAGTTACATGATCTGCTCAGCAGTTCTCTGCCCCATGATTTTTATTAAACTCTTTCTTATAATGGAAGTTAAACTAGTAGCTCCCTACAATTTTTCTTGAAAAGTAAGGCCTGCTGGCATAGTGTTGAACAATTGGGAACACAGAAATGGCAACAAGCAGACTAATGCATGAGTGTTTCAGGAAGAGTGAGCTCAGTTGAACTACAGAGTTAAAAAAAGAAAAGTTTGGACAGTTTACAGGAAAAGACACCCTGATAATCACCCCATATGAGTACAGTGTGGATGGTTAGGGTAAACAGACGTAGAATAAAATAAGTCCAAAGGTAAAAATCAGAGTAAGCCTTGCGGTGTGACTCCACAAAATACTGTTGCAGAAAAGGACTGATTGGAGCTGTATGAAAGACAGGTGAAGTTTGTCCTCTAGTCTGCTCAGCACTGATAAAGCATTTACTGGAGTCTAATATCTCACTGTAGATATTATTCTCTCAGGAATGATAGAACAGAATAACTGGTGATACATTAGTGCAGAATGATAATGATGATAGGTGATCTACAAATAAAGGAGTGTTTGGAGCAGATTAGTCTAGGTAAAGGAATGTTGAGGGTACCAAGATCAGATTGCTGAAAATGAGAAAGGCGTAAACTTACTGACATGGTATTAAGGCAAGGAATAATAAGTAAAAGAGAATCAAGGAAAGAATAGTCATAGACATCAGAAAAAAAGGTTTGTCAACACTAAAACCAGTTAAGCACTAGTTTAAGTGAGAAGATTGTAAACTCTCCATAACTAGGGATTTTCAAAAGCATATGAGGTAAGTATACCTTAGGTATGGGTTTATTTCACTGGGGCAGCAAAAGGATAACTCCAGTGGTTCTTCAAGGCTTATTTGCTATGAAGCACCTGCCATGTCAAATTTCCAAGTATTCTAATAGTATAAATTTTGTTGCCAGGGAAGAGCACACTCATTTTTAGACAACCCTACAATAGGAAAATAAACACTTGCATTTGGGGGCAGTTAGAATATGAAATATATGTATTGTTAGCTTTAGAAGACATATAGTACTGGTGGTAAAGCCATAATTTCTGCTCTGGAATTGTAAGAAAACTTACAGTTAACTGTATTGAAGCTGCATTTAAGGCCTTGCATTGTGTATGCCTTGATTTTTTTCAGTAGTAATTTGTCACAATGATAGACACTGGAGAAAATCTTGAGGCTTGTTTCTTAATCTGCTTGTCTAATAAGAAATGTGATAAAGGGTTGCAATTAAATTTTCTTATTCTTGACCTACACTGTGTCATTGTATCTTCTCATGATGATAAAGAGTTGTATCATCTCATGAAGGAAGAGCAAGAAGCAGTTGGCTAATTTTCTTATCAACAGCCACTAGAGCTGTTTAGTAAAAATGAAAACTTTGGATATATCATTTGAAACTCTCAAAAACCATATATGAGCTGGTATAATCACTAATCTTGCAAAAGGGGTCTGTTGTCATCATGACCTTCTATTAATAAACATTAATATACAGAGATATTTAACTTAATTTTGTAGCTATTCCTGCACTGCATCCATATAGAATTTAATTAAAGATTTAAATTTACATTAAGTAATGTTTTTGACCTCCTGCCCAATTACTGGCTATAAATATATTGACCTCTGCTTCTGGCAAGTGTATTGTAAATGAAACCAAAAATACATATTAAGTACAGTTCAGTAACATTAGGAAGCATTAGATGCTCTCTACACATGCAAGAGAACCTTTCTGGTTTCAAAGACTTTGCAACCACAAGTGGTAAAGATGAGAAATATGGAAATGAACTCAATAAGCAACACAATCAGAGTAAAACTAATGTTCATGTGCTTCTTTCTGTTTCTTTTAAAAGCTGAACATACAAATTTCACCACCTTCAGTTCTCCTCCGTCCTCTTGAGCCATTTTGTCCTTCTTCAATGTTGAGCATCAATTTAAGTTCCTATGTTTTCATGCACTTCTGATTAATCTGAATGAGCTGTTATAATGTATTCATTCTGAAATGGAGATGGTTGTCACTCTTTGTTAAGTAGAAATGTACATGTCTGTATGATAATGTTGTTATTGGATTATTTTTTTCTTTGTATACTTGCAAAACGTGATGAGATGCTGTGTTAAAAAAAATGAAGAAAATTAGAAACCTAACTGTGGTGCTCTAGTTTCAGTACTGGTTGACTTCCTGGTTTTCAAGCTTTCTACAACTGTCCAGCTACAAGTAATTTTTATTCAAAAGCCTATTTAAAGCCTTTATAATGTGAAACCTTTTATCCTCTTCTCACAAGTAGATACAATACATGGGAAAGAAGATTCTTTCCTGCCTACCAGTCTCCAGAATTAATTTTGAAGTACTCTTCAACCATTTCACTTACTAAGTACAAGAAGTGATCTCCCTGGAAAGTCCAGCCTTGATTCTTGCTTCCCTAACAAATGCACCTAACACAGACAAGGAAGAAATAAATGACTTATTTCTCAGAATTTCGGTTTCTCTGTAATGGCTCAATGTTCATTTTCTTGACAGAGAAATTTTTGCATCCATTGAATACAATTAGGTCTTGGGCTGACTGTTGATGAAATGGCACTCCAGCACTGAAAGGTCGATCTTTCAACTTCCACAATAGAAATTATGAGAAAATTATTCATATGCATGAGGCAAATATTTAATTGTGTTCTAAAGAGTTGCACTGTTCTTGGTAGAATTGAAAATGCCATTCAATTAGACATGGATAAACTTCACAGTTACAAAAAAGGAAAGTCCAAAATAGTGCAAGTCTCAGTAGAATGAAGGACTAGCTAAGTTATCATCAAAGAAATATCAATTAAATATACTCAAATTATGTGAATAAATTTTGTTACCTCCCCCACTGATGATGGAAATCAGTGATAAATTCTTATTTACATCAGAAGCTCATTAGCTAATTTAACTGACTTGAAGACCTCGAAATAGTTACCAGACTTAAACTGAGATTCGTTGGTATGTACTGATGGTGATCTACTTTGTAAAGAAAACAGAATTCTATACCTTTATGAATATCCATGAGTCTCAGAAAGGAAGTTTTTTGGTGGAAAAGGATTGCACCATCTCATTCATTTTTAGGGATGATTTCACACCAAATGTTTTCTGCCCCCAAGGTTCTGCAATGTTTAAATAAATTAGTTCTTTTCTATAGTCTCATGAAAAAAAGGCTTAAAGGAATGAAAACTTTGTTGGATCTTAAACCTGTCTGTCCCCTGTAAATAGAGCAAGTCAGTAAAGTTTACTTATTTTGAAATGTATGAAGTTCTGATAAATATTAGTAAATTTAAGTAACAAGAACAAATCAGTTCTAGTCTAGGACTTCTGCAGCCATCAAGATAGAAAATAAGAGTAATGCAGATCCTCCTTTCCCTGAAATATAGTGATTTTAACAAAACACTTTAAAGTATATATCCAATAGGTTACTAATAGCTCCAAGAAGTAGATTGAAATAGAAATGTGTGTAATTTGTCCTGGTGGTGAACACAACTCAAACTACTGCCAAAACTATGAGCATGGATTTAGCAGTATAAAATTTGCAGTAGGTTTCTATTAGTGTTGTAACAGCCATTTACAAATTGTCTCCTGGAATGCTTTTCTCCAGATTGCTCTTTTCAATTCAGCAGTGCTGGTGCCAAATGCATTTGAAGAAAGCTACCATCAATACAGAACTTCATACAATAAGACACTGCAAAAATGCAAATTTTATTGTTAATGTAATTTTACAAATATGCTATAATTTTTTCACAAGGAATAGACTGTAGATGAAAAATTCTGGAAAATTGCCAAAACCATTTTATTCCTATCCTCATTTGAAGTACAACATTCCAACCAATAAGAAAATTATGTTAAGTAAAATATATATTAATTAACCTCATAGATGTCAGAATACAATGCATAAATAACAAATCATATTCAAGAGAAAATTATAAATATAATTAGAGGTAGTTTATGATTGTGTACAGTGAAGAATCTATAACTCGAATCAGTTACAGCAATCCTTTGTGGAATACACAGTTTACAAGGAAATGCCACATTTCAGAGAGCAAGAGTGAGTTCTATTCGTTATCTTTCTCTGATTAACTGTAAAATTCAGGATTTTCACCTCAGTGCTATCCATTGGAAAAACTACAAATTGGCTTCAGGATGTTAAGGTTTTAAGGAGATGGAAAACAAAGGCTGACAGCCCATCTCATAATATGCACATTATGAAAGAGACATACTACATATTTCACATCACCAGCCTGTCAGAGGTCTGAGAGGATTCAGTGGTAAACATAAAATCAGAATATCAGTGTAGCATATAATTTGTAAAGCGTTACATTTCATTTTACAATCCCCAAAATATTAAACTTAAATCTGGATATTTTCAATGGATGATACAGCTCAGTTTTTAATGCTTGCTTCTAACATAAGTCTTCATTTCATGGTTGGCACAATTTTAGCCTCCTGCAGTTGTCTGCATTCAAATGGGACTCAAAGCTAATGAAAAACACAATTATAATGCCTGTTAATGATGACAATTTTATTATTAAAGGCAAGTGTAATTCAAGAACACAAGATATTTAGACATTTAGAGGAGAGAAGGTTCCTGTCACATGTGACAGTTAGTTTAGAAGACAAATGCCATAGCTCCTAACTTCTCTTCGCTCCTCCCCGCTCCTCTCCCACTCTCTCTCCCCTCCCTCTCCTCTCTCTCTTCTCTTCCTCTTTGTTCTGATAAATCTATACACTCAATAACATATAAAAACTGTCCAGCTCTTCACTTTTTTAATAAAAATGGATTCTTAAACACATCTTTCTTTTAAATAATTATTTGGTAACATTGTCCGATTGAGAATAACAATGTTTCTTCTGAGCATTCTTGAGGGTAAGAGCCATTGACTATTAAATACATATGTAAAGAAAATTGCTTAACCATGTCACAAAATTAATTACTCCATTAACGTATGGGGGGATTTATGCTTATATATGTGGGGGTTTTTTTCTATTTGGTAGCCTAAATGGTCTTCCTTTATTATATAAAAATAGTTTCATTACTGCACAGTAAGAGTACCAGGAAATAATAACCTATAATGTTAAAGAATTTGTCATCTCAGTTATATAAAGAGCAAACAACATTTATGTTATTTGGAATGAGATTTGTAAGATCTGCTAGCACTAAGGCAATTCTCTTTCAAAAGTGCAGTGCTATTGTTTCAGTCTATGTGATATGTCTTCACTGTTCAGAACTTAAAATATTAGAATCCAGTTGTCATGTAGGAGACCTTTGAAGTAACTGATGCATTTAAGAACATTTTAGTATGCTTGCTTTTTTTTCATTAAATTCTAAAGTCTCGAAAGAGATTAAATTAGTTGAAACTTTTGATTTCATTCAAACAGAAGTATTTTCCCTTGTTTGAAAAAAAATACTTCAAGAAAGTTTCTTAACAGCCAGAGAATGAAATAACCAGATTTATTCTAAATGTGTTCCTTCAAGAATGGGAATATTTTTAGCAATAAAAAGATTTCCTTAGTCATAAGCAAGAAATTTTCCATTGACATACATGCAAAGAAAGATGAATAACTTAAAATACTGACCCTAGGAACTTTCTTCTGTACAATGAAATTTGTGGCTAAATATCCCACTTATCACACTGGCTGATTTCCATATTATACCAATAGATTAATTAGCATTTCTTAGGTCTTGACAAAAGAAAGCACAAGGGAACATTAGGTTCCTCAGTAAATTTTTTCAATTCAGTTATAAGGAAGTCTTTATAGACAAGTTGAGTGACACACACACACCTTGATGCCCAACTCTTTACACTGCTAAGCAGTATGATCTCAGTAAAAAAAAAAAAATTAAAAGTAAGCTTAGCTTTAAGGATTTGAACAATCTTTTAAAGTCACATAATTTCACCTTCTATGGAAGAGTTCATATGATGAAAACTGCACAAAACTACAAGTTTTCCTGAACAGATCACAATACAGAAAAGCATCAGAACATTTCCTCCTACAGATGGCATGCACAAAATAGACTACTAAGTGAAGTAGGGGAAGCTCCTTTCAATCTGTTTTACAAAAATAGAATTAAAAATTCTATTCTACACTTTGATTTGCATCCCAAGTCATGAATGGGTAGCCATTTTCTGTCCAGAAGTACCTGATTCTCTGTTGATCACTGAGAATTTCTCAGGTATCTTTCACCTGGAAAATAACAGAGCTTAGTGAATTTATTTAAATCTACTTTTGTTCCCTTATGTCTCACTATTTCATGCTCTGTTAAAGAAAATAGGTATTTACTAATAAAACTGAAACAAATTTATGAGATAAACACTCAATATTTCCCTGCTTGTGCTGAACTCTTAAAGAAAACAGTCAAATAGAAGTTACCTGGAATATCTGAAGTTAAGGCTGAATGTGTTAAAGTTGCCTTTTATTATGTAGTATGCAACAGAGAACTAAGTTGGACAGATTCTTGGCTGGCTGCTTGTGAAGGAAAACTGAATTGCATAGGAAGACAATTTTGTTTAGATGTTCTAAGAGGAAAAGCCTGTGGATTTTGACATTTTCCCCTTTTAGAGGGAGAATTAAACTATTCACTGAGCTCTTGAGGGACTTGTAAGCTGGAATTCCTCAAGTTGAAAGAGAAAACAAAGTACTGTGTTGTGCTGTTGCTTACCTATCAAACAGACTTGTGAATCCAAAATTTAGACACAGAAGTAAATTGGTTACAAGTCCATTGATTGTTTGTTTCCAATTTTTGTATTACACATTAATGTAAAAAAATAACCCTAAAGTAACACAATATTTCTTTTCAGTGGCTTCCATCTACATCATAGATACTCCATTCCTTCCACCTTTTTCAGTAATAGCTTTTTTTTCCTATTTCATAAGAAAAGGAATGAAAATACAAATTCCACATTTTACTAAAAAACACTTTTCCTTTCAGTCTTATGTGTAAAATACCAATTTTTAAAAAACACATAAAAACCCTGAAAAAGAAAAGCCTGAAATTATTTTTTCAGACTGAATGAAGGTGTGAGATTCAGACAATTAAATATACTAATCTGTGCTTATCCTTTCTGGATGCAGTGGGTGTATTTTACTTCCCTATCATGTCTTGATCCACTGTTGCTAGGGAGAGAGGATAAGATAGTAAAATGACTGTGTACTAAAATTGATTTAAATTACAACAGTCATTCTCAAAACAATCCTTTTAATTGCTCTTATGAAATTAATTAAGAAATATCTTGTGGCTGTGCCTCAATTTAAAAAATAAAATATTGATTTAACTTGTTGAATGATTAGTACCTTGTGAAAAGTAGTCATCTTAGCTTTTTATATTCCTGAAGAAAAACACAACAAAAAAACCCAAATGAAAGTTGATTGTGCCTAATAAAGACATATTTCTCTGTTGAATCCATGTCACCATCTTATACCTTCCCCTTATCACCTAAACCAGGTGAGATTAGTGGTGTCTTGAGTCCCATTAGGAGGAAGAGAGCCTTTATTTTTTACTTGGTAGCCCACACTTTCCTGTCATTTTCTCTTTTTCTGATCCTTTGTGTTCAACATAAATTGCTAGGAAAATACATTAACCTTTAAAGGGAAGTGGCTAAACAATCTATTATATGAAGTATAAAAAATATATTTCTTTCAGCTATAGTACTTATTTTCTTTCTGTACTCATGAAGTGTTTATGCAGTTTACAGCTGCACTTTATAAGCCAATATTAATTAGGTGACATAGGACACAGCCCTGGGTTCCCTGAATTCTAAGTTATTTCTCTGTATCAGTTATAAGTATCCTCAGTCTAATTGTAAATCACACTGTTTACCAATGATTATGAAATGAGAAAGGACTGGAAATTTGTGCCCCTGATCTCATTTGTTTACACCTTTTCTAGCAATAATACAGTAATAAGGTAGAAGTGATTATTCTCTGTTCAGAGCACTGGAAAAGTCCCTTATTCTGAAACTGAGATTTTCATGGCAAATATGCTGATCAGGTCCCACCAGATGTGTGACACAGAATCAGTTATGCTATACCTTGAATCTAGATAAATGGTTTGTTTTAACCCAAAGCATCAATTTTATTCATCTATGATTCTGGTATTAAGGATAAGGCACTCTGCATTTATATTAAATGTATGTCTTTAATGAATAGAAATGAATAGACAAAGAATTGTATTAAAACGTAGAAACAGGGACAGCTTGATGGAGAGAAATTCAGTCTGTTCAATACAGGCAGGATTCTGTATAAGGGTCATGAATACTACTTATGCAATGGGCCATTAGGGTGGCATGGTTATCATGAAATAATCTCACCCCTGGAGAGATAACTATAGACCAGATGCAGCCATGTGCTTCTAAGCACCCAGGGGTGTAGTTATCATGACAATCACACCTGCTGATTTTGTTTCATTGCCAGTATAAAATTTCCTGTATTTTGTCTCAGTACAAACACAACATTGTGTTTAAGTGTATTATTCTGACCATAGAAAATTGCCAATTACTGAAAGAATGCTTAAGTAATATAAGCCATGATGCAGCTGCAAAACCAACTAAAAATGTGGTAGAGTCAGTAGGACATAATACTTGTAAGGTAAACTTAATGGAAATGGACCTTTGTTTCAGAGGAGGAAGGGTGCATTAATAGATATTTGAGGTATTTGAAAGATCAGATGCTCCACGGCACTAAGACAAATCCAGAGCTCCCCCTAAATCAGCCTATCCCCTGAGAAATCCCAAATATTTGAATTCATAGTATATGCAGCAAGGACCTTACTTTCTTTTGTCTGAAGACAAAGGTTGGGATGACTTGGCAAAATATTCACAGTTCTTCCAGCAACATGAGCTGCCAAGTAATTCTAAGGCAGCAAGGAACAACAGGGAACAGGGTTTGGCCTTCTGTGCTAGTACCACTGAATCTGACTTGGTTTAGACTAGGGGCTCCATCTAAAGAGTATATGGTCTTTTTCCTTCACTGAAAGGGTGTAATGTGACACAAAAGAATACATTACCAAAAATAAACTGATGGAATTTTATCTGTGCTGCTTGAACAAAATGAAAGCAAAGAAGGGGCTTTGTTTTCTTTTCATGATAAGTCTGATTCTTTTAAATGTATCAAATTTCTGTTTCTGGAAAAGGCCCACATAGAAAAAGCTAGTTAAGCCTGGACAAAATGAAAGTAAATGTTTTCAGTTCACTGATTTTTATGACAGAATGATGTTTGAAATATGCCTGAAATTTTGTCAACCTCCTTAAACAACTTTATCTGCTAGAAATCAGGACTATAGGGTTTTCAGCTGAGAAACGTGTGAAAAGAAGTGTAACTTTTACCATAAATTCTGATGACAAAAATTTCTTTTAAAAGGAAATTTTACTGCAAATAGCAACCAAATAAAAATTTCACTATGCACACATGGTCTCATCTTGAGTTTTTAAAGTATTATGAGCTTTTGTAGCTGGTTTTCTAAAGAGAAGATTACAGATTCTCAAGTCACATGTTATAGAAAGTATAATCAATCATGTCAGGACAGCATGTATACTATATAAAACTATGTAAAGGATAATCTTTGCCATGCAATTCATAATAAGCCATTGTTAAAGAGAACAGAAGAAGGAGAAGGAAAAGAAGGACATAATTTGTCAATCAAACTCTAGACAAGAACTCCTCTAATCCTATGGGCTTTAGTTCATAAGCTCATCCTCATTTCACCATTGAGTATGAAATAGAAGAGATGTGAAGGGCTCAGACACTGAGCTATAAACTGCCAGAAAAAAAGAAGTGTTTGTAACTCCACGTTATAACATTTTCAAAGTCAATCTCATAGTCCTTTGTTTTTTGAGCAGGGAAAGGGAGAAAGCATTCGAAAATGTCATGGTTAAGCTGAGTTTAGCTCCTATAGTAGGAACAGACACTGGAAAGTGAAATGCAGTCCTTTGTCCTCCTAGTCAAAAAGCAAAGTATAAGAGGTGGATAGATTACAGAGGCATAACTTATTTTATGGCTTTGTTAGCACTGGTGAGCCATTTTTTTAAGAATCCTTAAGCAGTAGCTCTGTTTAGCTTGATCTATTTTTTTTTAAGGCTCTTCAGTTTCCAGGCAATTTTCTAGCAATCTGAAAGTATTTGAGTTACTTTAGCTATTTCCTTCTGCCCTACGTGTGTTCTCCAAGAGGGATTCTGGGGGGTAAGGAAGTAGGATCTAGTAAGGTAATTTCCTTATTAAACAGTCAGACATAAGATTTTCTAATTAGCTTCTCTTGCTTATTTTAGCTTATGTAGATGTAAGTTATCTAATTGCTACTCTATGGGATCTGCATAGATTGGTTGCCTCTTAATGGCATCTGTATGTTTTTTGCTTCACTAACATTGCATGACACATTGCTGCCTGGAGGAAAAGGACCTGGGGGTGTTGGTTGACAGCTGACTGAACATGAGCCAGCAGTGTGCCCAGGGGGCCAAGAAGGCCAATGGCATCATGGCTTGTATCAGAAATAGTGTGGCTAGCAGGTCCAAGGAAATGATTCTGCCCCTGTACTCAGCACTGGTGAGATTGCACCTTGAATACTCCGTTCTGGGCTGCTTGCTACACGAAGGATGTTGTGGCTCTGGAGCATGTCCAGAGAAAAGCAACAAAGTTGGTGAAAGGGCTGAAGAACAAGTCTTATGAGGTGCGACTGAGGGAACTGTGGTTGTTTAACCCGGAGAAGAGGAAACTGAGGGAAGATTTTATGGCTCTCTAACTTCCTGAGAGGAGGTTGTAGAGAGAAGGGACCTGGTCTCTTCTCCCAGGTGACAGGGGATATGACAAGGTGGAATGGCCTCAAGCTACACCAGGAAAGGTTCAGGCTTGACATTAGGGAAAATAAAATCATGGGAAGGGTCATTGGGCACTGGAACCGGCTGCTCAGGGAGGTGGTTGATTCACCTTCCCTGGAGGTGTTTAAGGCACTGGTGGACGAGGTGTTGAGGGGCATGGTTTAGTGTTTGATAGGAATGGTTGGACTCGATGATCCTGGGGGTCTTTTTAGACCTTCTGATTCTGTGCTGTGATCTATATAGGAGATCTATATTGCCCAAGTTTCATACAGAAGAAAGTTACATAGAAAAAGCTAGACATACAATCTCTAATTTTTTACTTTTTAGTGTAAGAATAAGAACATGCAAAACAGCTCCCCAGTCTATGTCCTATAACAGGCTGATTTACCTATCTGCTTAAATGCACAAACCCCATAGTGCAGGAGGACATTATTTATTTTGTTCTGAGAAATAATATGTTCAAATAACCTGTTGAATGTAAATAGTCTACAGCTCAGAATCTTCTACTGTTTTAATAATGGCTTTCGTCATTACCTTCCTTTCTTTGCCTTATTTAAGCATCTGCTCCTATTACTTTTCAAAATGCAAATGCCATGAATAGCTTTCTCAGAAATAACAGGAAAATAATAACAAAGGGCAGAAAAGTACATGTGTGAAAAGGTAGAGAGAAAGCAGAGATCTTAGCAAGAGAACAGACCAGAATAACTCCATTAGAAAGAAGAAGAGAGAGCGGGAGGAAAGAGAGAAAGGTGAGGCATACAGCAGTATGAGATTAGTAAAAATGGCAAAACACTGTAATTCAGGAATAAAACATACTGAAATTGAAGGTACTTTCAGCTCCTAGCAAGATAGGAGATTAAATGCAAGCACGGTTATATTTGATACAGTGTAAAGAATTTATGAGACCAAAAGATCTGGGAAAGTTGTAATGACAAGGTAAGAAAAATAGTGCTGAACAAAGCCCCTTTAATAAGGAGGGAACTTCACAGAACCTTGCAAAAAGGGAAGAAATTTCTATATAGAGGTGAGTTGCGAGGAGAGATAACATGGAAACATGGAAATAGGGAATCTGGACACAAATAAGGAGGAACAGTCACCTAGAACTGTGCCAGTAAGCCAGTGGTTTTCAACAAGCCCATGAAAGACAGTTGAAGTTATAGGGAAAAAAGGGATTCTGAGACAGGACCATGCTGAGTGTTATGGACAGTGTGACCCTATAAAATCCTGCAGTAATGCCACCACGCTTGTTGAAGAATTTGAATAAACACTTACCATTGACAAGGTATGGTGAATGCCATCACTTTAGACCAAGCTATTAAGGTTTAATTTGTTTAGTTCATCAATTTATATTATTCTAGTAAAGCTGACACTTCTGCTTTGTAACAACCACTTGAAAAACAAAATATCTGTTTAGTGAGAAGAGCAAACTTGTGTTCTGCCTTACTGTTTTTATACATTCTTGATTTTCCTCTTTTGCTAATTTAACCTGGTTCATTTATTTAAATTCATTTTCTGGTTTTTAACAGCAATCCTACCTGCTATCAGAATTGAGAATGAGTGGTTTCCTCCAAAGCAAATTATAATTTGAACTACTAATGTTCAAGGACACGCAGCACTCAAAGGAGATTGCTTTTGTAAATTACTAAGTATTGAAGTGAAGCTGAAGTATCTGGCAGCCACAGAAACAGTTTTGTAAGACTATATTCTTTTGTTAGAGGAGATGCTAGCTTTTTCCTAGATTTCAATGAGTTAGAATTCATAAAATGAAAACAATAAAACATTTATAAACATTTATAAAGACCTCATATTGAGGTAAATTTCACACCTGAAATTTAAACAAGAGGTGTCGGTGCTCTAATGATCCTCAAGTCAAGAGGATCAGACACATTGAAAAAAAATCAGACATTGAAAAAAATTACCTTGACGGAGATGGAGAAAATCTCTTAGAAAAACCTCAGGGTCAGTTTATGTACAAAGAAATGTTACTCCGTCTTAATGAATTATCTGTTGTCAAATCGTTTCTTGTTCTTATATTTAGGTTAGACCTCTCAGCCTGACAGCTGTAATCACCACCTTTCATCTAAGCCAGGATAAGTAAGAACATAGTGTTAGTACCTACCTCAACCTGCACAGTCGAAAAGAGAGGATTAAAGAGATACTGTGATATCTGTACAGAAAATAGGAGATCAACAAGTCTCAGGGAAAATTCAAATCCAGTATTTATTTTGGACAGGTACTCAAGTGCATTCTGAGTTGCAACTTCTCAAATTCACAAAACAGATCCCAGTATGTTCAGATCACAATCTGATACCTTGAACTCAGACAGAGTTGCTAAACAAAGCACAACACAACTTGGATTCGATCGGATACACCTTTATGCCAAAGAAAAAAAGTATAGTAAGAAATGGAAGAGAATATGAACAGGACAAGACAGAGGAGGAGAAAGGAAGAAGTAGCTGGGGAAAAGAAAAATAGTCAGCACTCCAGTCGGGCACAGCAGTTCCACAGAAATTATGATCCGTCCAGCAGCAATTCCTCCAGCAGAAATTCTTCAGGAACATGTGACCCAGTAGCACTTCTTCAGAACAGTCCAGTAGTCCTTCCTAAGGAGACATGGTCCATGGGGTGGTAGGCACATGCTTAGTGCCTTCTTGGCAGGTGCTATTTATAGGGCAAGTCCATGCCCTATTTGGATGTGAGGGGTGGTCTTACTGTGAGAGCTCTCTAACTCAGGCATGCACAGAAACTCCTCCTGGGAGGTTTTCAAATTGGGGCTGAGACCTCCTAGGTCGCTAGCAATTCAACAGATCATTGTAAGAATAACCTCTGTGTGAACCCTTTAGGTGTGTATTTGCAGTCAAGTGAGGGGGGCAGTGCTTGCTGCCACACCTCCTCTCTCTCCTCTGCATCAGGCCACCTGGGACAGTCAGACAATATGCAGGTGAAGTGTGGGGGGAACAGTGCCTACTCCTACATTACCCACTCTCATTGTTAACCAGGAGCCACTGAAAAGCCCCTCAGGTATAAGCAGCCCTGCACTCAGACGATGTTTAAGACACAAAAGACAAGTAAAGAAGTCTGTTTTGACACATGGTTAAACCACAAATTAACTCCACACCAAGAACACAGCTCTGTCCAAAGAACAGTTTGCTTAGAGAATGAAGATACTTTTTTGCCCAGTGTTTTGCCTAAAGGCGTAAATTCAGGAATCGCTGTTTAAATAGAAAAGTCAAATTTATCATTCTCTGCGCTTGTGACATGGTGCATTGCCCTCCTTAGTAATGCTTGTGGTACCATGTACTAAGTTCTATTACAATAATATTTAAATATACCTCAAAAATATACCACAGTAGTTGTATCTGGACATGAAAAAATTAACTTGGAAAACAGGAACATTGATATTATAGACTGAGTGGGTATATCTTTCTCAGAAATATGCACAACAGTGAAGAAGAAAAGATAGCTTTGCCCTGACCTAAAAAGGAAGCTAAAGAGATTTTAGGTGCATACTACCTAAAAAGATCTCAGAGCAGTGAACAAAAGTATTTTGCTTTATTGATTGATTTCTGATGTGTTCAGGGAATCAAAACCTTATTTGTAAAGAGGATTTCATCAAGAGAGTAATGCCTGACTGAATCGTCATTTTCTCATATTGAATAGAATCTGAGTTTTGCTAGCTCTGCAAAAGAAGAGGATGCTGGAATATCAGTTGCAACATTATGAACTGCAGCCTCTTATGACTTTTGTGATCTAGATTTGGTTTTCTGTTTTATGTGAATTCTGACTGCAGAGCTCTCATTGATACTACATGCATTGTTGGAAGAAAAAATAATACTAACTTACTTGGTAACACTAACTTAAATAATCTTTGGTCAAAAGGTAGTACTTGAGCTTTAAAAATGTGTTCTCTAAAATATCTGTCTGTTGTCCTTCCCATCTATCTTACTGAGGAGTGAGGCACTTATTATTATCAAATCAGGTCAATGACATAATGTTGGTAACTTCTTCATACTGAACTTCTGCTACACCAGGTAACAGATGTAGATTAATCTACTTGACTTCATAAACTTGAGGCCTATCTCAAGAATCAGCTTTCAAAGACTTTATAGATGCATCCAAAGCAGTACTAAGCATCTTCCAGAATTCTGTAGAATTTTACACTGGGCTAATAATTTTCAGTCTTGAGACATTTCAGAGCAATGACTCAGTCCTCTGCTGGTTCTTGCTGTGTCATTCTATAGGTTTTGTGCCTGTCACTAACATGCAGTCACTCTTGTGTGCTCTGCTAGGCAGTCGTGGACTCCTCACATTAAAAAAATGCTACTACACAAATGTATTTTTCTGGGCAGATGAAAGCTCTTCAGTGCTAAGAGACAGAGCAGTCACCATGAGAATGCATTTACTGAATTCCAGTTTGACTTAAAAGTAAGCTACCAAAAAACCTACAGCAGCTGTCAATATAGGATACAGTAGTCTCTGTATGTCTCCATTAAAAGATAATTTGTTGTCAGTTACAGATTAACCCTATCTAGCTATATTAACTACCACCCATTTAAATCCTGTTTTACATAGTCTGTGTTTTTCTGCAAGCACCAATTTCATGCTAAACATAAACAGTATTGCTGTCTTCATGCCAGAAGACAACACAACAGAATGATACCAAAGCCATTGTTTAACTCTGGAAAAAAGTCACAAGTTGTGAAAAAGCAGTTTGTGGGCAGAAGATTTTACTTTTATTTTCAGTTTAAGGAATTGCATTCTGATTATGAAGATGGGATATAATTCTCAATTTTTATCAAATTTAATAATTTAACAACAAAAAAAAATATAAGATACATTTTGGGAAGAACTCTCCTCATAGCATTATTTGGGCAATCAGCATATGTAAAGAAGGAAAATTGAGAACTACACTTAAGTACTTACTGAATTTGAGGAAGTGTCATATATATCATATTATGAAGGTACTCTAACAGCAGGATTACTTAAACAGTAACTATTTATTCTGATAACATTTCTTTTCACAAAGATGTGATCATATTTGACCCACAAGAATGACCATGAAAAAGCAATGTTTCCACCATGTAAATGCACATGTGCACATGCACACATGCATGCATAGCTCTTACTCTCAAAAGTTCACACAGATGTTCTGAACTCTCTGCTGCTTGGAATTAATCCATAGCAAGTGCAGAAATAATGATATCTGTCTCAATTGACAAACCAGTAGAATACCAACAGAGAATATTTCCAACAATATTTATAGTAGATGCTCAATATACAGTAAGTATATTAACTTAGTTGATAATGACATAATTACCAAAAGTTTCCAAAAAAATTAAATAAGAACACATTTGTTCAGAATTTGTACACAGAAAAAAGAACTGAGATTCATTAATGATTAGAAAATCAGTAATCTCCAACATGAGCAATATGTAGAAAATATTTTATTTTTAAAATTAGTGCTGGATACACTGCTTTCTGCTTTGGTTATGTTTTATGTTCTTCTAAATGCATGTTTTTAGGCAATTACAAATTATTTAGCCAAACTTCTGTACATGTTCTGTGAATTACTATGTGTGCATATTGAGTGGTGTGAGAGATTGCATCTCTACTCACATACTTGAATACAGATTTTATTTTATTTATATGTTTACATACTTCTCATTAATGTATTTTATATCATTGTTTGGCTAATATAGGGTTCTTTTTCGGTACTGTGATACCCAAGAAAAGACACTCCTACACATATGGAAATATCACTTTGAATTACTGAGGTCAGAAATTAGACTGTAATTTTCAGTGTAAGGTGAAATCAAAAGCAGTTTTCTACAGAAAAAGAAATACACATAAATATAGTTAATTCATCATTGATCTTCATAGTCTTGCATTTAGAAGCCATTTTTATAAGCACTTTACAAATGAATAAAAAAGTGAGACTAAATTACAACAGTGATTTTCTATGGTAAATAGCCTGCCTAATTCAGATGAAGTTAAATAAAATCATGTAGATGACACCAGAAAAACATTGAAATAAAATAAAACTGTCTATGTGCTGCCTTAGTCCAAGTCTTTTTTTTTAACTATTTATCATGAAACATGAGTGTTTTGCTTGCTCATTAGTATTCATATCAATGTTTGTCCAAAGGAGAAATGGAAATGTTCTCTGCCATCTGATGTCCTGTTTTATATTCTTTTCCTTTGTTTTAGTTTATTCATCGAATATTGAGAGTAACAGTCACTGAACAAAGGTGAACAAACTATGCCACACATTTTCCTGTATTAGAGCTGTACAATTACACTACAACAGGTATTGATAAATTTCAGTGTAGTTGTAATTTTTCCACAATAGTCACACTGAGTTATTTTGCTCGACAGCAAAACAGCTCAGCTCAGTCCTGCCTCCAAAGATTCCCACCTGCTAAATAAAATTCTACTTCATGTTCTGTCAGGTGCCTCTTCTGGAGAATGAGAAAGGAAAAAATCCTGTTCACTGATGACAACAAATTACAAGTTACTGTGAGATGACAGAAAATGAAAATAAAATTGATCTTCGGTGAAATTCTGTGGTCAACTTATATTTTATTGTCAGAGTCTATGTTAGGTATTTGTTTACTATTACAAGAAACAGTTTCAAGAGCAAAGAATCCCAGATATTGTAAGTAAATAATCTGCACATATATAAATACATGCTTACCATTGTAACCCTGGCACTTTATCACAGAAAGACAGAAATATAGAATTTCAATCTCTTTAAGGTTATAGTACTATTGTTGTAAAAAAAATTGCTCTATTTTTAGCATGATATCTCTACCCTTTTATCTAGGAGCCTGAAAGCTGCTACTAATGTCCTTGTCTTCCACTTCCATTTTTATACAGGTAAAGCAATGGACGTGATCTATTTAGACTTCTGTAAAGCTTTTGTTAAGGTCCACCACAACATCCTCCTCTCTAAATTGGAGAGATATGGATTTGATGGATGGGTGGTACTGTGGATAAGAAATCAGTTGGAGTGTCGTATTCAAAGAGTAGTGGTCAATGGCTCGAAGTCCAGATGGAGATCCATGACTAGTGGTGTCCATCAGGGGTCCACACTTGGACCAGTGTTGTTTAATATCTTTATTAATGATATTGACAGTGAGATTGAGTGCACCCTCAGCAAGTTTGCAGATGACATCAAGCTCAGTGATGTAGTTGCCACATCAGAAGGACGGGATGTGATCCAGAAGGACCTGAACAGGCTGGAGAAACGGGCTTGTGAGAAACTCATGAGGTTCAACAGGGACAAGTGCAAGGTTCTACATATATTCCCTGGAGGTGTTTAAGGCACGGGTAGACAAGGTCCTGAGGGACATGGTTTAGTGTTTGATAGGAATGGTTGGACTCGATGATCTGATGGGTCTCTTCCAACCTGGTGATTCTATGATTCTATGATTCTATAGGTTAGGGCAATCCCCATTTTCAGTACACAATGGGGGATGACATGATTGAGAGCTGCCCTGCAGAGAAGGACTTGGGGGTGCTTGTCGCTGAGAAGCTTGATATGAACCAGCAGTGTGCGCTCTCAACTCAGAAAACTAAACGTATCCTGGGCTGCATCAAAAGAGTGACCAGCAGGTTGGGGAAGTGATTCTTCTTCTCTATTCCTCTCTTGTGAGACTTCATCTGGAGTATTGTGTCCAGTTCTGGAATCCTCAACATAAGGATGATATGGAGCTGTTGGAATAGGTCCAGAGGAAGGATACAAAGATGATCTGAGGGCTACAGGACCTTCCCTATGAGGACAGGCTGAGAGAGTTGAGCTTGTTCAGGCTGAAGAAGAGAAGGTTCCAAGGAGAACTTCTAGTGACATTCCAGTATCTGAAAGGGGCCTACAAGAAAACTGGAGAGGGACTGTTCATAAAGGCTTGTGGCAACAGGACAAGAGGGAACAGATATAAACTAGAGAAGGGCAGGTTTAGAGTGATGAGAAAAGGGAACAGGTTGCCAAGGGATATTGTGGTTGCCCCATCCCTGGAGTTGTTTAATGCCAGGTTAGATGGGGACTTGGATAACCTGATCTAGTGGGATGTCCATGCCCATGGCAGGGGAGTTGTAACTAGATGATCTTTAAGGTCCCTTCCAACTCAAGCTTTTCTATGATTCCCCAACACTGAGTCTAAGTTTGGTTTACATCCTTCTTTTTTGGAACATTTCCGTTTCCCCTTAATCATGTGAGAGCTCAAGAAAGTGACCGATTTACTCATCAGACTAGTGCAACTAGGAGGATGCAGTAGCCCTTTGTTGCAAATCAGTGAAATTAGTTTAAACTACATCTCATATATATATTCACATATGACCATATTTATCCAGATATAAGCAGGCTTGTACTTGTTTCATGGGATTGTTTACAATTTCTGACAGAAAAATACACTGCAATTCAAAAAAACTCCTTTAAAATTAAACTTCAGTATAATCTCAATCTTATGAAAATTAATTGGTTTCTCCATTAAGTAACTGGGAAAAAAATGGGGCAAATCTACCTTAAGGTCTTTTTGCACATACAACATTAATGTAGGTCAAATGAATAATACATTGTATATATGTAACCAATATATTTTATATTTGTCTTTTGTAAATACCATATTTTTAACTTTTTCTTACTCCTGAAAATCAAACCATTACATGAAAAATTTAGAAAGAATCTTGATTCTTATTCTGTCACACTAAGGGAATCTACTTGTGTTAAAAACATCTCTGAACTTTTTACCTGATTAAAGTTCAAAAAAGTCATTGCAGTAATGCCAATTAACATATCCAAATTCAGATGCTAAATTCGTAGCATGAATTACAAACAGGGAATTTCTCTTGATCTGTGTAGGAACAGGTTCAGGATTATTCAGGAAATATTGCCTTTGTACAAATTATTCACAGTAGTAATTCCAGTTATGTATTTCTTTGCAGCCCAAAATGTTCTTTACATCATCAGAAGCCAATACAACAAAATGTCTTGATTTTTTGCTTTCATCAGTCCTAAGCAGTCATGAAATAATACTGTGGTATTAAAGTGAAACCATTCCAAATCCACTACATACAATACAAAAATTTTCTTCTTTTCCTTAATCAATATTCCAGCATGTTCTCAAAGATGCATGTCAACTCAACAAAAAAAAAAAAAAAAAAAAGGAAAGGGGAGCTTTGTTGGAACTGATCTTAATAAACATACACTTTCAATTATATATTTGTAGTGATATAAAAGCATGTCTGTCTGGAGTAGGAAAAAGGTATATCTTCTAATATCATCTAATATCATCTTCTAATGAAGATGAGATGACTTCTGCAAGTACGAAGATCGATTCTACTAGAATTAGTTTCAAGAGAAAACTGCAAGTGATCTGCCATAAGGGCTTACAGGAGTAGAGGGGCTGCTGACACACAACCTAAGATCTTTTTCAAAATGTTTATTAGGAAATAGAAATATCCACACTAACACTGGAATTGAGAAGCCAATCTCATAGTTCTTTTTTTTTTTCTTCTCCATTTCTACATACTGTTATCCAAGAAGTGTTATCCAGATTTTGCAGAAAGAATCTTTGATTACTGACTCTGGAGGCAAAAGGCAAGACCAAATCTACATACTGCTCAAGAGCTTAAAAATTTTGAACTGGACTTCCTACTGACCTTTTTAGACCTGTGTCTTGTGAACTGGATCAACTGACTTGGGGTGAGAGTTATCCCAGTAAAGAGCATGCTTTTGAAATTTGCTTTTGGTGTGACTGGGAAATGATTTTCTTAACAAGAGAGTATGCATTAAAGTAATCCATTAAAAATATTTAAAATGTGTTAGAGCAGGGGTATGTAAGTTAATGAATGTGTAGGAGTGATACCATGTATGAACTCCATAGGATTTGGGAGAGATGGAGTGACACTGACAAGGAAGATGCCTCAAAAATATGGATCTGTAAAGAATTGGAGTTTGTTGGGTTACTTTGCCTAAGAAGGCAGAATTGTTGTTTCCTCACTGACTGGATGTGTCACTAAGGGAAATATTTTAAGTAAAGAGGAAAAGCGTCCCTCAGTTTTGTTTTACAAAGGACCTGTGTCTAGCCATGTATATCACAAAGTATGACTGAAGTTTTTAGAGACGCTTAAGAATTAGATGTCTAGACATTAATTGCACAAGTGATATTTACCATATTTCAAGTTTGCTTTTAACTATCTTTGGCCAGATAGAGGTCAGAAATCACAGGTCAATCCCTTTTGGTTTTTGTTGGTTGGTTGTTTTTTAAGTGCCATAGCTTTGTGAGTCAAACATCTGCTCTTAAAATAAGTTTGAACTTTGACTAAAGGAAGTTGGTTTTGCATCTAAGTCCATTACCAAGATCTTGTAGAGTCACTCTCTAATTGCAGTATTCTGCATAAAAGACATATTAAATATTGCAGTATATATACATATACACACACATATGTATGTATTTATATTATTTCTATGACCCTGACTGCTTTGTAACAGCATTTAAATCACAACATATTGTGTGACAGTACTAAAAGAGCAATTACTCACAATATTTGGAGCAAACCCTGATGCCTTTTTTGAGATAAATTCAATGAGAACTATCTCAGTGTACTGAAAATAGTAGAGTAACTGTATTTTCCTTCCTTTACCTTTCTCCATTTTGCAATTTTAAAATTAGTATTTACCTAGACATCTTTGCATATTTTAAAATTTAAAGCATAACCTAACAGATGTAGACTGACTCAAAATTTGCACTATTTTCTCACTTTAGTGTAGAATGTACCCAGCAATGGTCTTCTTATAATTTCTAAATGAATTGATAGTGTAGGAAACATTAAAAAGGCTGAAAAATTAAAATAAAAACATATTTTATTTCCCTCCACTTACATTATTATATATAAACATAGATATAGAATGATAGAATAACCAGGTTGGAAGAGACCCATTGGATCATTGAGTCCAGCCATTCCTATCAAACACTAAATCATGCCCCTTAGCACCTCGTCCACCGTGCCTCAAACACCTCGAGGGAAGGTGAATCAACCACCTCCCTGGGTAGCCCGTTCCAGTGCCCAATGACCCTTTCTGTGATTTTTTTTTTTCCTAACCTCAAGCCTAAATCTCCCCTGGTGGAACTTGAGGCCATTTCCTCTTGTCCTGTCCCCTGTCACTTGGGAGAAGAGGCCACCACCCTCCTCTCTACAACCTCCTTTCAGGTAGTTATAGAGAGCAATGAGGTCTTATCTCAGCCTCCTCTTCCCCAGGCTAAACAACCCCAGCTCTCTCAGCCGTTCCTCATAAGATTTGTTCTGCAGCCCGTTCACCAGCTTTGTTGCTCCTTCTTGTGGTGAGGGGCCCAGAACTGAACACAGTGTTCAAGGAACAGTCTCACCAGTTGACATTAAGAAATATTTATAGAAATCACTGTTGAGGTTGCCTGGCCATTCTCAAGCAGATCTAATCACACATTTCCTGAGCTTGAGCATGTAGGAGAATCTAACCCTTCACAGAAGCTCCAATTGCTATTCATATATTCATTGTGTTGTACTTGTTCATTTCTGTCAGCTGTTGACTTTAGAATTGTATTTGTTTGTTTGTCATTAAAAATCTTATCTATCCAATCAATAATATATATCATCTGGGAAAAGAAACAAACAAAATAACAAACAAACAGAGACCTGAACTCAATGTCTAGAGAAATGTGTGCCTCTGTTTTAAAGAAATCTGTTGTCAATAGAAGATCCTCATTCATGTTTCCTTTAACAATATCTGCATCTAGCAACAAATCATTAGGACTGTTTATTTTTTTTAATTCTTTTGTTCTTGACTGAAGCTTTTTACAAGTTTGTTTCTAAAGGCGTAATAATTCTACTAGCTCCTAAAATTCTAGCCCCTTTACAGAGCTTATAGAGAGAGATTGATAAGGAATTTATTGTGAATAGAGATTTAATGTAATGAACCAAGAACATGAAGTTGATGTGAAAGAAGCATTCTAGATTTAGATCTGATCTTCTTTCTTTTTTTCCTTATTTTGAATAAAATATTTATAGATCAGCACAGGAAGAAAAATTGTTGCAGTTCCTGCATAGAGCTTTCTAAAATATATCTCCATCAGGAGCAGTAATTTTTGAAATTAATGGCCAAGACATACAGTTAATATTACTTTTTTGATTTTACTTCATTCTTTGAGACCATTGTTTAGTCATTTTCTTCTTTCTTATTGCTGTACACTCAGTTATTCTCACACTGTGACTATTTATTGATGCCACTTCCAATAAATGACTTAGGAGAGTTTATGCTTACCAGCATGTTTCTACTCTAACTTAATGTATTAGCCCTTGTACAGTGAGTAAGTTTTCCCCTAAATGCTAATGTTTTGTATGTGTTGGTATGCTTTTCTCTGTGGCTGACTGACAGATCCTTAAGTCTGCTAATCTTCCAGTGGTCTACTTAAGTTTTATCCTTGATGAGAGCTACAACTGCAGTACAGGCTTTTATTCCAACTTTAAAGTGCCCAGTAGGTTGCACCAGTCCTGAAACTTTGACCACAAGATTTAGAAAATGTTTAAATAATTACATACATTGCTGAATCTGTTCTCCAGCCTGAATTTAGATTTATTTTAGTTATCAGTTAGCATGGACTGCAATAGCAGTTTAATGCTTTCCTAAGAACAATTGTGGACCGTTCTTACAACAATAAGATAAGCCTAGGGTATGTTTTTATTTTATTTTTTTTAAGAAACCATATGAGAGTTGAATCTATAGTACTTCACAGTAAATATTTCCATTAGAAAAGTATACGAAAACCTCTGAAACTTCTGAACATTATCAGAAAGCTTCCCCTTCTCATATCTGCGAGGAAGACTGTAACGAGGAAGACTGAAGCTGAAAACATTTAAAAATGAATGAGAATGTTGCTAAGGAGTGATTGTCCTCAGAACAGGATGGTAACATGGATATACACATAAGGAGTAATTTCAAAGTTGAAAGCAACACATTATTTCTCTCATCATTTTTAAGATGGATATTATTCTTTAATAATTTAAGGCCTTTTTCTTTCTTGCATTTTTCTCACAATCCTGCGTTGTCCTCCATTCCATTCCATTCCATTCCATTCCATTCTTTTTAGAGAACATTGATAACGTCCTTTAAATTGCTTTGGGGAAAAGTAATCATTAGTTGAATTAAAGTGGTTTTATACAGCTTTTCTAGGTGAGATGAGATGAAAAGCCAGAAGTTTCTTAAGGCAGTCACTGTGGTTAGTACAGTTTCAACAAGGACTGATATTTTATACAAATGTGAAAAGTTTGCTGGACCAGGAAATGCTGAATCACTCTTGTAGAGACGGGAAAGTGAGTGCCCCAAACTATGTGTGTGCACCTGGAGGGTTCCTACAGCAGTCAGCCTGGACCAGGATCTTTTGGGTTTCAAATGACCCCTGGAAACCTCCCTGACTCAATTCTGGAACCATCCTGAAGGAACTTCCAGGAATGCATCATTTCTAGAACTTTCCAGAGATAACACTGTGTGGCAATATCCCTCCTCCCCAAGAGTTGTATGATAATGTGGGGTAGGGTCTAGTCTATAAACTCTTCACCACAGAAGCCCCCATGTGTACCTGCTGCTCATTGGATCACAACTGCTGACAGAAGACCACAAGCTGAGACCTTTGTTGGATCCATTTGCTGGTGACTATCTTTCTGTTCTGCCCCTTTTTTTCCTTCTTTAATATTTCTTTCTCTCTCTGTCTCTGTCCTTACACTCTTCTCTGATCTACCTCATCTTTTTCTTTACTTCTGGATGAATGTAATATTGTTTGTATGTAGCTGTGACTTAATCCATTTTCTCTATATAGTTATAAACTGTTGGTTTTTGCTAACAACCAATCTTTTACCAATCTGCTACTGTTGTGATTGTAATTTGGATTGGCTTCAAAATTAAAGAGTTGTATTTCTGCAAAACCTCTGGAGTGATTGTCATCATTCTCATCATTACCTATCCCCAACCTAGCCTGCAAGTCTGGGACCTTACCATCTGGTACAGCAAAATTTTACCACAAGGTAGATTTATAAAGACTTAAGCAGACCTTAGCAGATACTTTTTGTGCCAAGTGTCAAATTTATTCCTGCAATGTGCATCCAATGCTTTGTCAGAAGCAAAATTCATCCTCTCTTGAATTATTAAAGAACATTTAGAATGCCATTTCCTATACCCACAAAATATTCTCCCCAAAGTTACCATTTTTCCTTCCTTCCTTCCTTCCTTCCTTCCTTCCTTCCTTCCTTCCTTCCTTCCTTCCTTCCTTCCTTCCTTCCTTCCTTCCTTCCTTCCTTCCTTCGCTTTGGTCAAATTGCTTCATAATATGACTTTTTTTTTTTAAAGTACCTACTAGCTATTATTTACTTTTAATATGTTGCCTTAGTCACTTTCCTATAAAAATTTCTCTAACTGTTCAGTGATTTTCAGTGTTTGTGGAGGTTCAGTAGTTTTCTAGACATCATGTGGTACAATATTGTGAGAAGAACAGTAGAGAAGCTTCTAATTCAAAGTTAACTGCATGATCTACAGAGGTTAAGACAACCTTTCATAATTTGTATCATTGCTGAGATTTCCTCTTACTGAATTTTCTTAACCTGCAGAATAAGATTGTGTCCACTTTTTTTTTTCTCCTGTCCTAGATTTCAGGCATTTTTATATTTATAAAGCCCCCAAACTTAAGACAGTACTTTCCATGGATGTTTTATTCATTGTGCCACACTTGCACTACTGGATGCCATTGAGATACTCCTAACAAAAAGAGGATACTGTCCACTGTATAGTCTATTCCCCTTTTCTATTTTATATCAGGTAGACATCAAGTAGATTTGAAGTAAGTATTCATAGAATCATATAATTCTTTGGATTGTAAGAGATCTTAAAGACTGTCTAGTTCCAATCACCCCTGCCATGGACAGGAACACCTTCCACTAGATGAGAGTGCCTAAGGCCCTATCCAACCCAGCCTTAAACACTTCCAGAGATGGCATCCACAACTTCCCTGTTCCATTGATTCATCACCCTCATCATGAAGAATTTCTCCCTAAAGTCTAATCTAAATCTTACCCCTTCCAATTTATAGGTATTTCTCCTCATCCTATCACTACATGCCCTTGTACAAAGTCCCTCCCCAGCTTTCTTGTAGTCTCCCTTCAAGTAGCGGAAGGCTGCTATAAGGTGTCCCCAGAGTCTTCTCTTCTCCAGGTGGAACAATCCCAACTCTCTCAGTCTTTACCTTATAGGAGAGGTGTTCCATCCCTCTGATGATTTCTGTGGCCCCCATCTGATCCTGCTCCAAGAGGTCCATGTCTTTCTTATTCTGAGGGCCCCAGAGCTAGATGCAGTACTCTAGGTGGGTTCTCACCAGAGTTGAGTAGAGGGGTAGAATCACTTCCCTCAATCTGCTGGAAAAAAACCCTAAGTAATGTGTCTTAGCTGTAGCCACGTCTTGAACTCAAAGTTTAAGAAATGCTTTTGGGATTTTCCCAGATGATTTTTTTGATCATTTCTGCAAAACACAAATTAAATAATTTAAATATCTGTGGCTAAAAATCTGAACAATTATATCATTTCTAGCACATTTGATCTTTGCCTAGTCATTTTATTCTGCTACTAATTCTGAATGGTCTAATATTTCTGGCTTTATTATTAATATAATTTATTTCACTGGAATGCTTATGTTATGATAAATGACTTAATACTGATTTCAAGGCAAAAGTCAATAGATACCTGTGGATGAATTCTTTGCTAAACCTTCACCTACAGTACATAGCATGGGACAGGACAGAGTGTAGAACTGGGTGCACCTAGTAATGAGTTTGTTCTTTTTTCTCTTATTCTGGGCATATTGTAAAAAGGACTTAATTCAGGATTGTATTAAGCTACATTCCAGGCATATAACTCCCATGGAAACCTGGAGAAGCTGTGCCCTTGTCAGAACAATCATCAGCTAGTGACTTATTGCACACTTGAGTTAGATAAACTAGGGGTGGAGGCGAAGCAGAGAGAGGAGAAGCAACTGCTAAACTGGCTGTATGGTACTTGGAACATCTGTTTTGAAACCATGTGGTGCCTGACAATGTGCACACAGAATGCTGGGACCAGGTTTTATTTTGGGGATCTGGCCAGTGTAAAAATACTAATCGGTGCACTGTGCTTCACTGAGCAATAGGGAACGTGAGAGTAATTATTAAAACACTAAACTCCACTCTCCGTTCTATTTTATTGGTTCATACTCAACTACTGTCACTAGATAGACTCTGGATTTCATAGGTAATTCGTTCTGGATTTGTATAGTTATGTATATAAATAGCTGCAGAGCTGAAGCAGATCCCACTCTTAGGTTTTAAGCTCCACTCTAAAGGCCATTTAGCCAAAAGTGTGAAATATTATATGAGTTAATTTTTTTTCTGACAGAATCTATGAATTTATAAAATAGTGTGTTGCAGTTTTATGGCACTTAGACTACAGTTCACTCTCACCCAATCTTCCTAAAGAGTAAGTAGATGACCACGAATCATGCTTTGTTTTGACATGTGTTATGTTGTATGCTTGTGGGCCAAACTTTCAAAAATGTCTGTGTGTCTTAGGATCCAAAATTCCATACACAAGTTATGTACTACTGGATACTATAAGATTTCTGTTTCTATGGACAAGATTGGTAGAGATATTCAGACATCTAACTCCCAGCTTTGTCTTTTTTATTTTTTTTAGTTCCTATGTGAAAGACTGTAAACTTCATTGCTCTACATGGAAAGAAGAGCTTGAAGACATGAAACAGCACAAAGTAATTGCTGTGAACTGCCAATAGAAGTGCAGTAGGTTGCCATCTGAAGGGAAAGAACACTTTAATAAAGGTAAAAATTCAAAACTGTCTATCATATTATGCCTTTAGATCAGCTGCAGGTCCCAATACATTGATCAGATTGTTTCAAGTGACTTAGATACATCTTCTTTGCTGTTGTATTTTATATATACCTTTACTCTTCTCTTCTCCTGCTACCTCCTATATTATAACCTGACATCTTAAAAATGTGTGGCATTCTGTTAAATCCATGTCTATGGTGTTCATGCTGTTCATGCAGCATAGACTGGATATAACTTCATCTGCAGGGGTAATGGTACATTGAATTTTAGGTGTGCAATTATAAGTCCATCTCCTTCATCCTGTACATGCCCTTATGCTACTTTCTAGCTTCACCAACAAAGAGAATTTTTCCCATTCAGTGTAAGGTATTGTCATATTTATTTCCTCTCCTAAAAAGTTCAATGTCGTCATCAATGACCTGGATGAAGGCATTGAGTGCACCCTTAGCAAGTTTGCAGACAACACTAAGCTGGGTTGAAGTGTCGGTCTGCTGGAGGCTAGGAAGGCTCTGCAAAGGGATCTGAACAGGCTGGACAGCTGGGCAGAGTCCAATGCCATGAGGTTTAACAAGGCCAAATGCTGGGTCCTGCACTTGGGGCACAACAACCCTATGTAGNATGAGGAACGGCTGAGAGAGCTGGGGCTGTTTAGCCTGGAGAAGAGGAGGCTGAGGGGAGACCTCATTGCTCTCTACAAATACCTGAAGGGAGGTTGTAGAGAGGAGGGAGCTGGCCTCTTCTCCCAAGTGACAGGGGACAGGACGAGGGGGAATGGCCTCAAGCTCCGCCAGGGGAGGTTTAGGTTAGAGGTTAGGAGGAAGTTTTTTACAGAAAGGGTCATTAGGCATTGGAATATGCTGCCCAGGGAGGTGGTTGAATCACCTTCCCTCGAGGTGTTTAAGGCATGGGTGGATGAGGTCCTGAGGGGCATGGTTTGGTGTTTGATAGAAATGGTTGGACTCGATGATCCGGTGTGTCTCTTCCAACCTAGTTGTTCTATGGTTCTATGATTCTATGAAAGTGCTATCCCTGATTAGATACATTGTAATTTTGAACGCTTGTTATGCATTTGAATCAGTCTTAATTATTCCCTGTTGCATAATGCTCTTTAAAGTTTTTCTCAGGATCTTTCCCAATTCTCTGGTACCTTATATTGTACTTTTCTTATGGTCTTCTTCCAGTTCCTCAGTCCAGCTGTTAATGTCAGGTTTGTTCTTACAGTATGTCTTGTTTTCAGTAATCACATTTTTGCTTGTTTCCATGCCAGAGATCATACTGTGTTTTCATCCCACAGTTCTTCCCTAAGGATCTACTGTAATGCCAAAAAGAAATCAGCTTGATAATAGCAATATTTTCAATTTTATACAGGATGGATTGGATTTTTATTTTTTAGATCTCATCCCTATATCATTTTAAGGGGTGATCAGAACATTGTATTTTTTCCTTCACATTTTTTGCTTTCTATCTTATCTTTAGATAATGCTACTGACATAAGTTGATGTAAGTTTAAACACATGATAGAAAGATGGAGTAGCATTCAGGTATTCTTTCAGTGGAAGGTATATCTCACGTTCTTATTCATATAAATCTTCAGGCCTTCAGCCTCTCCCATCTCTCTCTTCCATACTTAACTAGAAATCTCTGGTAAGTCTCTTAAAGCATTCTCAGCTCTCTTCTAAATATATATGTTACCTTTTGATCAAAATATTACCTTCTGACTATCAAGTGTCATTGAGTTTTTAGTTGAATCACAAAGGTCAAAATGATTTTTGAAACAAATTTAAGAAAGAAATTATTAAAAATCTAAATAGCACTGATGAACATAGTTGCTTGAACAGTGACTCTGAAGTTGCTGTCCAAGAGGAAATGCCAAATATATAATTATGTTTTCTTCCAGCTGGTGGGGGAGCCATAGGGATACTTCCAGATCTAATTGCTGATTATTATAAAAATTTATTATTATACGTATTATATAAAAATAAAAAGCAACCGAACCTTTTGTTCTCTAGAAATGATTGACATCATTAGGGAGTATAAGTGTTTATATCTATGTGATATTATAATTCAACTAATATAGAATGTAATTGTTTTGAAAAAAGGAGAAAAATAATCTCAAGTCAGCTTTGTGGGCGGGTGGGGAAATATAAACCCTGAGTAGAACTTAATTGTTATTACAGATGAATGATTTGGGACTCATTAATATGTGATTTGTTTTCTTCTGTTAGTTATGCCTTACCCCTGCGTTACACATTTGGGCCCAGGTGTTATGACTTAATTTTCACATTGCCCATACCCTCTGTACTGTCATTAAACAGGCAGTTACGAAAATATCCATATAACTAGCAAGTCCTAGATACAGAAATAGTTTATATTTAATATTCATCCACTTTTTCTGTTTTTCTTTTTTTTATCTCTTGGATAGTCTACTCTGAAGAAGTGTTTTTATGAAAAGTATTGTAGTATTTTTAATACATTTCTCTTGCCTACATCTTCAAGGGGGATAGAAAAACTTTTATCTTTTTATTTTTTTAAAAAGCACAGCTCCCTTTTCCACCTTTTCTCTAAGATTTTGAAACAGTCAGTATAGAATATTGTTATAGAAAAATAATTCAAGTCTTTATATTTCATAACCTTTCCTAAAGTCACCTTATTTTTAAGAAGTAATATTTGGGCTTGCTGGGCTACTTCAGGGTCTGTGTGGATGACATCTATAAGATTTCGTTATGAAAGATCAATTAACTTGTTACAGAGATTTTTAGATGCTGAACACTGCAGAGGGGTCAAGTACACTGGAAAAGTTGTTTTCTGATATATTATGACCTGAATTAAATCTGTAATGAAGATTGAAATAGTCATACATCTTGCATTTTGTGTGCAGGAGACTATGGTTAATTTTAGACATTTCTGAACTGATAAAGACTCAAGCACATTCAGAGAATAATTTCTATTATTTTATTATTTTAATATAACACTTTGGGACTTTTATTGGCCTAGCCATTAGAATCCATAGCAATAATAGTAGAAGTGTGCCTTCCAGAATCACATGTACACAAAGGCAAAAGATTGATTTTGCATGTCATAGTTCCTTCAACAGCTTCCTGGAGTTACACAGTTGATCAGCAAAGGAAGTTCACTTTGTGCACAAGTATGATATGCACACTGAAGGTAATTGGAACAAATTGGCATTTCATTCCACAGTGAGAATTAAATATTTTTCCAAATTGCAGCTTTTCTCAAGAACTAAGCAAATTAGGGAAATAAAGGTCATTAGGTAAAATAAGGTTTTACACTGTTTAATAGGTGTTTTGGCTTATTTTACCCTGATGGCAGACCAAAAAGTGAATTGTTTGATAATTTTACAGTTTGCAAATTTATTTCCAACAGTTTAGCCTATATTATGGTCCTGTTAAACTTCTGTCATCTATATTTGGACCTATTCTTTCTTTAATGTATCCAAGATCAATAAAGAATTATAACCTTACTGTATTTTGATGCATTTGCATCTGATATTTTCTGAAGTGCTGGATAAATCATCTGTGGAAAAAGAACTAGAATCAGAGGCTGTTGTAACAAATTTATATTCCCTAGGGCATCACTGATAGAATAAAAGGCGTATTCCCTGCTCATTTTCAATATAAATTTTCCTGAAAGGCAGAGAATCACAAACAGTATAAATTATTTCATGTTGCAAAACACTGCCTCTAAAGAGCTTGCTCAAGAGGCACAGAGACAGACCTGTTAGTGTAGAGAATATGTTCAACCCACTCAAAATGCAGATACTTTTACAGTATAACAGCCTCACCTGAAAAATATCACAAAAATCCCCAACACCCCCCATTCCAAATCCAACACTAAACCTACACCTCACCAAACACAATGTAAGAGTATAGTTGAGCAGTATATCTATGAAAACCTACAGTTGTTTCTCCCATTCACACAATATATGTTCCAAATATACCATAAATACATTACTGTACAGAAAACCAACACCCCCTGCCCTTCCCCCTCCAAAAAAAATCAGAGCAGCAATATGAACAAATACTCTTTCTTAATTAGTCGGGAGCCCACATACATAAACTATGCTAAACAATACTAAAACTACAAAAACAATACTAAAAACATTTTTATTTTGTTTTCTGTCAGAAATGAGGTCATTGGTGCTTTCTCCATGTCGTATCCCATTTAAGCAGTTAATCAGATAACTATTATATAGATATCCTCACCATAAATTTGTTGTATTTCTATTTCTTATATAATCATAGTAAGCAAAGCTGTCAAAAAATGGAAATAATTCATAACTTGATGCCTATGAACTAAACATTTATGCTATTGCTTTCTATTTATCCCTGAGAATGCATTCTTTTTTCTTGTCTCCTGGAGAAAGTCCTGAAGGGATTACTTCCCCTCTCCTGGCCCATGGTTTTACAACACTATTGAATCAGAATTGCCTGCTTGTCTCAGTCAATGTCTCCCTAAAGTAAAGTTTCAAAAAAATCTGAGGAAAGATACTGACATTTAAAAGGAGACTTCTGTATCTGGGAGCATTTTTTGTTTACTTTCTGTGTAATTTTGTAAAATTTCAGGTCCTGAACACTGATATCTGGGAGAACATAAAATCAAAATGTAGGAGGTAACATTGCTAATTCTCACATATTTAAAGCAAGAGTAATTTGAAAAAAAAACATTTACTCTGCAGTAAAAATTGAAGCTACTTCTCATTCTCTTTTTTATTAGTTTTTAAGTACTCAAATCTTAATCTAATTTTTTAAATTGTTATCTGTGTAATACATATAAATTTACATAATAAATGTACCTAGCATTATACACACAAGATGCTAAATTGACTGCTAATATATGAAGTACTGACATTTAATTTCCATTAACATATGTGATAAACTCCCTTTCTGTTTAGAATAATTTTTCAGTTTTTTTCTACTAGACTGACCTGTTCTAGGAAAACAGTTTTTATGAACTATCTGACAGTTAAATTTTAGTAAGTAACTCTGCAAACTATCTCATAATAATTACTCTAATTTATATATAAGTATTATCGTTGGTACTGGGAATAGTTTTCCAGTCTTTTGGAAACCAATATCTGGTTTGCAAACTAATTAATTATCATTGGTCCACTGTAGATTTCATGTATGGTACATGTGAGGCTAGCATTCCTGGAGCTTTGGTTTTTTATACTTCCCTTCTAAGGTTGCTTTTCACATAAAACATTGATGTAGTATCTAATCTAGGCAATCTGCTAAGAACTATGACCACTTTTTCTGTTAGGAGCTTACCATAAACAGTTCAAGGTGTTCTATCAAATGGTTATCTAGCAGCATTTATAAACCTATTTTGCTAACAGGGAGTTAAATATTTAGAATATACTATTTGCAATATGTGAGCAATCATTTATATAATATGGTAAAATTTTCATTCTGTGCTGGTATAATCTAAGAGAGAAGATCCATGAACCAATAAATCATTGGTATACTCACTTTCTTAGAAATGCACAATGCATTTGGGGATCTAGAAAAATAAACCATATATACATAAACAACTTTGTGATCTGTGAAAGATTTACTCTGCTTCATACCTCTTTCAATACATTAACAGGCAGAAGTATGTCACAGAGACAGCTTTTGCGGAAGTCTTGCTAGATTCATGAGGCATGAGGATGTCTTTGATTTAGCTTTTCCCTGCATGTGTTTGTATGTATTTTTATTAGAGCTCTCCACTTGTTCTCTAAGTCCAGAAGAAGGACACATGTTTTCTGTAGGTTCAGGTTGAGGCAGCAAAATTTTACGCTTCATCAGAGGCAGGCTAGAGTGGATGAACACACAGCCTCTGTAGGAGAAAAGCAGTTATGTGTACTCATCACCACACCTACATCTCGTTTTCTTACCATTACACATTGCTCTCACTCAGTGGAAGATATGAATCCATCAATCTATTAGACAAGATAGAAAAATCACTGTTCCTTGACTTCAGCAGCCCCAGGGTGGCACTATTAGTTATAAATATGCCAGTTCTAGGAAGACTTCAATGAAGTGAAAATCAGTGACTTTAAACTCAGGAAACCAAGTTCCTGTTTCACCAATTAGTCTGAATGTTTGCCAGAATTGTAGAATATCTAGAAGCACCTCATTTCCTCACACACTCTCTGACAACAACCTTACTAGATCTGTTCATATCTCTGTTCTACAGGGCAGGTGCCATAATCATGCAAATGAACATTTTATTCCTCTGCTGCTTTAACCAAAAGACAGCAAGTCAGCTTGGAGAGAGAAGTTTCATGTGTGATATCCCAAGAACTAACATCAGCACAGTCTGCATCACTGAGCAACGTCTCTGCTTTTTCCAACTCTCTTTTGCTTTACTTTTGAAAGTAGGAAACCTTTAAATGTTGACTTAGAATTTTTTTTTCACAGTCCAGCATTTGAGACTGGGGAGAATATTCAGAGCTAAAAGAAATCATCAGATTTTATTGGAGGTCATTTAAAGTTAGGCAACGTCTGGCTTTCTCAAAACTCTCAATGAAGCATGTTTGATTTACTGACTAATACAATTAGATAGTTCTGTCCTAAAAAAGTGTTCTGAAAATTTCAGTAACAGTAAATATATTGTCTTTGGGTATCACACTGAGCTTTTCATTCCAGGTAGGCATTTAAACTCTAACTGCTCATTGTCTTGTGACTTGCGCAACTGCTTTTCCTTGAACAAAAAATTATGAAATAATACAATTTTCATTTGGCAATTTTTGCATAGCTGTATATGACAGCATANTGCACAATGCATTTGGGGATCTAGAAAAATAAACCATATATACATAAACAACTTTGTGATCTGTGAAAGATTTACTCTGCTTCATACCTCTTTCAATACATTAACAGGCAGAAGTATGTCACAGAGACAGCTTTTGCGGAAGTCTTGCTAGATTCATGAGGCATGAGGATGTCTTTGATTTAGCTTTTCCCTGCATGTGTTTGTATGTATTTTTATTAGAGCTCTCCACTTGTTCTCTAAGTCCAGAAGAAGGACACATGTTTTCTGTAGGTTCAGGTTGAGGCAGCAAAATTTTACGCTTCATCAGAGGCAGGCTAGAGTGGATGAACACACAGCCTCTGTAGGAGAAAAGCAGTTATGTGTACTCATCACCACACCTACATCTCGTTTTCTTACCATTACACATTGCTCTCACTCAGTGGAAGATATGAATCCATCAATCTATTAGACAAGATAGAAAAATCACTGTTCCTTGACTTCAGCAGCCCCAGGGTGGCACTATTAGTTATAAATATGCCAGTTCTAGGAAGACTTCAATGAAGTGAAAATCAGTGACTTTAAACTCAGGAAACCAAGTTCCTGTTTCACCAATTAGTCTGAATGTTTGCCAGAATTGTAGAATATCTAGAAGCACCTCATTTCCTCACACACTCTCTGACAACAACCTTACTAGATCTGTTCATATCTCTGTTCTACAGGGCAGGTGCCATAATCATGCAAATGAACATTTTATTCCTCTGCTGCTTTAACCAAAAGACAGCAAGTCAGCTTGGAGAGAGAAGTTTCATGTGTGATATCCCAAGAACTAACATCAGCACAGTCTGCATCACTGAGCAACGTCTCTGCTTTTTCCAACTCTCTTTTGCTTTACTTTTGAAAGTAGGAAACCTTTAAATGTTGACTTAGAATTTTTTTTTCACAGTCCAGCATTTGAGACTGGGGAGAATATTCAGAGCTAAAAGAAATCATCAGATTTTATTGGAGGTCATTTAAAGTTAGGCAACGTCTGGCTTTCTCAAAACTCTCAATGAAGCATGTTTGATTTACTGACTAATACAATTAGATAGTTCTGTCCTAAAAAAGTGTTCTGAAAATTTCAGTAACAGTAAATATATTGTCTTTGGGTATCACACTGAGCTTTTCATTCCAGGTAGGCATTTAAACTCTAACTGCTCATTGTCTTGTGACTTGCGCAACTGCTTTTCCTTGAACAAAAAATTATGAAATAATACAATTTTCATTTGGCAATTTTTGCATAGCTGTATATGACAGCATAAGATTAAAAAAAGTTATTAAAATGTCCAGCAAGTTTATAAAACAGAAGAAGAACCTCTAAGTGAATATTCTATAATAGGAAAAATTCTAAAGGGTACTGTGAGGAAAATATTAGGTATACATTTTACAGATACAAAACATTTCTCTCTGTGCTCATAAAATCTGTATGCCTTTAAAGTCTTGAATTATTCTTTTTTGAGACATAAAAAAATTTCCTTAATCAGATGTTGGAATATTGCCAGTAGATTAGAATCTACTTTATGTCAGTTACTGAATGAACACGGTTTTCCAGTTATTTAAGAGATTGATTAGTTCAAATTTATGGATCACCACATGGTATTTAAAATATTAATTTCTACAGGAATCATTGTCTTGAGCTCAGAACAAACACTAAATATAGAAACAATGCAGACAGTCAAGAGTGTGCACACTTCAGTATTCTTCCCATGTAACCATGTGTCAAGGCTACCATACCAGTGGTTATAATTAGCAGATATATTATATATTCCACTGCATTCTAGGAGAATCTTTTCAGCTGTAATTTTCCTTCTGGATAAGGGACAGCTTTCAAGAGAGAGAATCACACAGTAGCACTGCAGTGCACCTCTGAAGCCTGTAAGAATGCAGAAGGCATGTAAACTCAATCCACTCATAAACAGATTAAACATTGTTCTATTTGGTTTAGGTCAGCATATTTAACACTTTTTCAAGAACCTTGTTGGTGAGTTGGGTTCATCAAATGAGACATATGCACATCACATTTGGGACTGACTGAGCACAGATGTGGATGTACTAAATTGTTTGCGACAGTGACTATAGTTAATTGTGATGGGTGACAGGTATGTTGGAGGCCAGTCAACTCAGTGAACTGTTGATGAGCGTAGCATAAGACTTGGTATATACTAACAGCAACTGGGAAATTTATGTCATCCATGAATGAAAATCAAAATTAAGTGCAGACAAGTAAAGCAGATTACATCTGTTCATAGCCCTTTTCCTTGCCTCTCCTTTCTTGCTGTCCTTAATATTAGATGAAAGTATTTTGCATCATTTTATCCAAGTGTAGGTTTACAAATTTTCTTTGTCAGTGGAGATGACAAGTGATTAACAAATTGACACAGTTTGGTTTTGGATGAAGGGGTGTAAGACAATTATGTTTTGACATTGCTGAAAGCAGTTGTAATCTCCTTCAAAAGTTCCCATTTTAAGAAAAAAAAGTGTGATCTTTCCTTTACCTTAGAAGTAGAATGTAACAGTTTGTGAAAAAAGTTCTACCTTTTGCACTGAACATATCATTAATATTTTATTATTTTTAGGAAAATAAAAATCTTTGGTTTGGTTCAGTGCATAGAGTTTCTCCCCAGAGTTTCATTTACCCACTCAATCAATACATGAAAAATGGGGGAAAAAAATGCTTACTTAGTTTTATTTACATTTTACCTGTGTCTGTTCTCTTTGACTAAGCCTTTGTGCCTTCTTTTTTAGTCCTTGCTACCAGTTCTACCTTATTAATGTACTGAAACATCAAATGAACTCCCTCTTTCCTGCTATGAAGTAAAAAAGCTACAATGATCACATTTCATTTTTCTAAAACTGAAGTTGGAGACCTTGAGAAAGAAAAGTAGTCATAGATGATTCACTAAGAACCAGACATGATAGGTTTGGAGATTGTCTGAAAGAAGCCCTGTTAAACATTATTATCAGCAACAGAAACTGATGTTAACGATGACTACAACTTAGATGCTGAATGAGGAAGGGCTGTCAGACCCATTTGGGGGACAGAAGTGATTTTACTCAGAATTCTCTTCTTTTGATATAGCCCCAGGTAGAGTAAAAGTCACTTTGAGGTTTCCAAACTAATGCCTCTAGAGACCCTGTAACGTGCTCCTTAATAGCTTGCTGTAACACTGAGATTTTTGCCTTATTCTAATGCTATCAGATGTTACTCCTATAACACAGAGTATTGTTAATGCCAGAGTGTTGGAAAATAATGTTTCTAATCTTACAAAAACTGTAGCTGGCTAGAATAGTAAGAGGGCTATGAGTGTGAAATGCTCAGCAGAAGGGTTGAGCACTAAACAAATAAAAAAAGGCTCTGTTTAGTTGCATTAAAGGTTCTGCAGCAAGCTACTTTCTTCTGTCGTCTAAGCCCCTACTATCCCTGAAAACAGAGTATGTCATATCCCACCAAGGGACTGTGGTTGAACAGAATACTTCTCTGCATTATTTTTATGTGAGCTAGGTATCTCTCTCTCTCATGTGTGTTTCCTTCATTCATGCAATTTCTGCTTAAACACACGATCTGAAGGGCTGTCACTAATCCTTGGGAACTGAATCCTTACTTCAAGTTAGGCTAACAAGAAAGTCACATTGCTATGTCTCAGTTTCTAGGTGCACTTTGTGAACAACATCCTTTTCTCTTCCTTTTGTTACAATAATTTTTAGATCTCCAAAGGCCAGTGATTCTTCAATAATTCATAGAAACATAGAATCATAGAATAGCTTGGGTTGAAAGGGACCCTAAAGATAATCTAGTTCCAACCTCCCACTGCCATGAGCAGGGACACCTTCATCTAGGTCACGTTGCTCAAAGTCCCATCCAACCTGGTCTTGAACACTGGCAGGGATGGGCTATCTACTCCTCTAGGTAAACTGTTCCAGTTCCTCACCATCCTAAGAGTAGAAAATTTCTTCATAATATCTAATCTAAACCTCCTCTCTTTCAGTTTAAAACCATTACCCCTAGACCTGTCCCTACACTTGGCCATAAAGACCCCCTTCTTAGCTTTCTTGTAGTCTTCCTTTAATACTGGAAACATCTTATCCACTAGCACCCCAAGTCCTTCTCTTCAGGGCTACTCTCAATCCATTCTCTGCCCAACCTGTAACTGTTCTTGGGATTGCTTCGATGCATGTGCAGGACCTTGCTCTTAGTTGAACTTGATAAGGCTTGCACAGACCTAACTCTCAAGCCTTTCAAGGTCCCTTAATTTTCCTTGGTGTTCACAATTATCATGGCATTCTTGTAGGATAAATATTATTTCTTATAGCATTCCTATGTGTCAGCTCTCATCACACAGTAACAATCATTATGGACATAGCCTTCTTCATCCAAAATGTACAGTGTATAGATGGAGAACCACCTGCAGCTTAATCTTCCACTAGAGAAACAGATAGAACTGATGAGATGTGTTTCTTTGCCATTCAATCTTAATGGGTTTGTAAAGAAAGTATAGGACACACGTTACACCTTTTGGAGGCACATTCTCATGGAGTGGAGAGCTATAGCTGGGCTGGCATTTGTGCAGCTACTAATCAGATGCAGTTTACCTACAGACAGCATTTCATACAAGATGCAGGTGTAGCAGAGGATGCAGAGTTACATGAAATTCTTCCCCAAAGATTAATGGAGCTAACAGCATCAACATAAAATTGGAAGAAAGTTACAAGTAAAAGGAATAACATTTCTTCATCTCTTTCTCTATCCACAACTTTCTGTTCTCTAAAGATGCTATATGTGGGGCAGCAGGTAGATACTATAAATAATTGAACTGCATGACAATAAACTGGTAGTGAAATTGAGGGAAAAGAGTGCTCTGTGATACTGACATTATCTACCTGCTGTTCCAGCTATGATAATTCATACTCACTATGCTGTGATAAGTGCTCCAAGGCCCGGAGGCTCCTAGAATTCTGTGGGCCTCCAGAAACTTGGCTATCAGGACAGTGTCAGGTACACTGTACAAAGACAGAATAGGTGAATCAAAGATAACCTTCTGCATATGCATTTTGACATGCTTTGGTTTCAGAAACAGGAATTGACCTGAAAGTCTGATTAACATCCAAATCATATGCACCACAAGGACATTTCCACTAGGCCACAAGAATAGAATAAACTACAATTAAATACTATTACAGAGCACAGTACACTTGTGTCCATATTGATGTTCAGGTGAGAAAACTTTTCCCTGTAAAACAAGAGCCAAAACGAAATAGCACAGGCTTTTTGCTGAATGATATGACATGTTCACTGTAAATGGCACGAAAAGCATGAACTATATACTCTCTTTTAATCTGATGGATTAGTTGAGGAAAGAGGAGGTGTGTGTTGCTGTTATCTGACACGATGACTTTGTGGCACAGTTCCCCGCATTCCTTATCTTTTGTCTGGGCAGAACTGTGTTTCCCTATCAGCCCACATCTGGTCCAGGTGATATGGCTGCAGAGCAATGATTGCAGACAGAAGCACCAGGATGGCAAAGATAAACGTACTTGTACAGTGGAGCTTGCAAGGTGGCATGCCCTTCTGAGTATGTGATATAGGAAGCTCAGCAGGGGATAATTAAGCATCAAATATGTGTTTCTTAGTGTTGTGAAAACAGTGTTTTGAGAGGGAGTAAGAGAGGAAGGACATTGGCCGCACACAGAGCAGAGTGAGTCTTTCTCCTATTAAATCCAGGGAGGAAAGGATTCCAGAGAGAGAACAAGGCACAAATGTTTTCACATGGGGTAGAATTTTTAAGGAAAAGGCCAGGACTGCCTAGCTGTGGCCAGGTTGCTGTCTGTTGTTATGGTAACGCAGGAAGTGTCTCCTATTTCTGGAGAGGAAAGAGGGCAAGTGGGAGGGCAGAAAAGAAAATTGTTTCAGGAGGAAGGCAGTGGGTAGGGGTTTGAAAATAGAAAAAGAATGAAGCTGAATGTCAAGGTCAGGCAGGAACAGCAGTTTCATTGGTCAGGAACCCTGAAATGCCCTTATGGACCTTGCACACCAACTTTCTCTGTGCAAGAGATCATAATTCCTGTGGTCATTTCCACAGTGAAATGGAAGAATACCACCGCGATGCCCTGTTTTCTGGTAAGCACTTCAGCTGAAGGGCTTATGTCTATCCTTTTGCACTACCTAAGTGTGCATAATGCCTGTGAGAAGAACTGTTTTCAGTGCCAAGTACCCCTGTATTTTCCATCTTTTTAATAACTCTAACTGTTCTCAAATGGTTTAGGTATTAAATTTTGGTTTCTACTTGGGGTACATTATGTAATGGGAGGTGCTTCTTCAACATGGGAAGTTCCATTTCTCCCTGAGAAGCAAGCATTCTAGTTAGACTCCCAAGATGTACTCAGAAATTTCTGACTCCTGGGATGTGCATGTGTTTTTGTCAGAAGTGATGCCTTGATACAGCATGGGTCCAAGTACAGAGATTTATTTTCACTTATAGCAAGGCAACTTAGTAGAACAGAATGGAAGATCAGCATGAACCAGGTAACCAACTGGCCAGGGATGCAATCTAATGCTTTGCTGAATGGATTCAAAATGAAACCTCCATACCCAGCTTGCCAGAATGAAACGTTATAAACCAAGCAACACAAAACTAAGAGTTTTCTTTCAGTCTTCATAAAAAAAAATGGAAGAAAAAAAATGAGCAAACTAGTGAAACTTTTCTAAAGGATGATTTCTGTTTTCTTTCTTCCCTTCCTCCCTCCTCCATTCTTTCCTGAATAAGTTCATCAAAGTCAGGCTGTTCATGAGTCAGTGCAGCTGTGAAAGCATGGCAGTCCCTGTTTTTCTAGCACTTTTTAACTGGCTGGACAATTTCTATCAAACCTGACAGGAAGACAAGGCTTTCAGATGTTACGTTCTTGTGAGTTCTGTGTCAATAGCTATGAGCAGGAAGCAGGCTATAGTGATGCTTACAGAGGGAAAGATTGGAGTATGAACTGAATTATTATTGAATACACACATTCTCATGTTGAAGAATGTAGATAGGAGAGAGGTGATAAATGCCTTAATTTTATAAAAGCTTCAATCAAAGCTGGAACTTTATTAGACATCATCTCACTGTCATTCTTCTTTTCACTTTCCCTACTTGTATTAGAGCTCTAGTGTTTAATAAGGACAGGGAACATGCTGCAGGCTTAGTTTACTTCATTTAAAAAGCCATTCAATGAAACACAAATCATTTGGAAACACGACTCTATTAGTTCCAGTGTTTGTGGAACTATTTATTATTTAAAGCAAATGATAGTTCTATTAAACTGTCACCAAAAAAATGTTCCCGGTCCTCTCTATTGTCTTTCTATCCCTGTTCAATTTATTGTATACTCTCTATTATTTATAATAGTCTAACTTTCCAGATTTTTTTCAAATCACTCCTTTCCCTGGAAGAAAATGTGAACATCATTCTCTTCATCCACCAGAATATTCAAGCTTGAAATGTAACCTCAATACAAGAAACAGTAGAAATCTGAAGACAGTGTCTATACTCTTATTTCACTAAAAGTCTTGTGTAACTTGCTTAAATTAAATGAAAATACCATCCCTTATTTTCCTGTATCTCCTACAAGTCTCTTAATCCTCTTCAGCACCAGTTTAGCTTCCTGCTTCTTGGTCCATACCTTTTTGGTCTATATCATTTTTTAGTAGTGGCAGGAAACCTTTTGAGATGTCATAAAATACTAAGTATTCTCTTTGTATCATATTTTCCTTTCCTCATGTTACTTTCCAAAAGCAAATAAATATCTATTTCATACAGTTCTTAATTTCATTAAATAATATGGCTACATCTGCCCTCTACCAATTTTATTTTCTTGAATTCTAGAATACAAATAAAGATGAACCACTTAGAATAAAATTAAAAACTGCTAAGGGGATATGTAGGTTTACAGCTGGCATATCAAATGTTGAGAACTGAATGAGTTTAAGGCTGGCTTGATGAAGACTGACTGTCACCTTCAGAAGAGATAACACTGTGCAAGATGCAGTATCCCTGATGAACTAAAATCTATTATACTGTTAATTGAACAGAAAGAAATTAAATATAAATCATTCACCAGAACAGAGTAGCACAAAATCAATTAAGTTATTGCACTGGAAAAACAAATATTAAGTGCTTTAGATTAGAGAATATTATGCAAGAGAACAGCAATTTTAATTGCATTTATTGTTTGATTTTTGATACAGTTATTCATATAGATTTTAGAAGATTTGATTGATTGCATTATGACCTTTGATTTCACGTTAGAAAAGCCCTTCTAATCAAAGCTATTTGAGACAAATAACCTGACTATCATAGTTATATGAGTTTAGCACCAAATTCAAAACTAACAATTGTGTAACTATGTTGATTTTAATCAGATTACAAAAAGTGTAAGTAAAATAAAAACCTTTTTTATATATAAATAATTTTAATGCCTATTTTTTTAATACATAAACTATTATTCTTTCCTTACTTATCTGCAGGGAGAAAATGCATGATTTGTAATTTCCACATTTGTTTTAGAAGCAGTCTGAATTTGGTTGTTGTGTAAGAAATTAAAACTAGAAATGTTTTCTGTAGTTGCAGTGTACTGTCTATTTCTCACTCAGTCTGTGTCCTAACAAAGTTTCCCATTTATTAACTTATTTCTTTTCACTTACTCTTCTAAATATTACTTTAAAGGATTTTTCATTTTTTAGAAAGAAGAAACTAGGTGCACCTACTTTTGTAAGCAGACATTTGGAAAGAGGTACAGACCAATATTTTTTTTACTCAATCACTAGAAGAACACTGATAAGCAGCAACATTTAAACAGTCCAGATCTTTTTCAGGAAGATCATAATGCACTGCTTAGAAAATGATGAAAAGAAGTCAAACATTCAAGTTTATTTTGTAAGTGCTTAATTTCACTTTCCAGTAGCATTTCAGTTGACTCTAACCAGGCCGGCTTGACATATGTCAGAATCTAGGGCTCAAAGCCATTACCCAGAAATACGTCTTTCATAAAAATGCTCAGAATGCCAGGAAGTAGGTATATATGATGATAACTTTAATTATTATTCTAAAATGTATTTGCAGTTTGCATATAATTTTTATATTCCCCTACACACATACAAGTCTATAAAAAATTACCTACATAAAATGTTATTCCTAATGTCAATTTTCAGTTTATTTGCATGCAATGTTTCTGCAATATCCAACATATTAAAATCTATAATTGATGATGTTACTACTATATGTCTGAATTTTAAAATTGTTCTCAGTACTTCTTAAAATCTATAGTTATTGTTTTTTTTAATAAGTGCTGAAAGCAACCTGTCATTATATCTAATGAGGCTTCCATATGCCAACTCAATATACAAAACCAAATGAAATCAATAATAAACTAATTAATACAACACAGCACTGATTCTTAGGCTTTCATCAATACTTTCTGTAAGTGGAAGGTTTAAACGCACAGCCTATATCCTTAAAACTTGGCAATACATCCTGGAAACATGACAGGTGCTTTCCCCTCACTGCCGCCTCACTTCTACTGAGAATCAAACCGTTAACACACTCATGATCACTAAGGTAGTTATATGTTTTAGTAGCTTCATTAGGAGCTCTGCAAATATATTTCATGATAAAATATTTTCTGCTCTCTTCATACTGTCTGAAAGATGAAGAATTTTTGGTAAGAGATGGCTTAGATTTCTTTATTTTAGACAACAACCCCTTAGAAATCAGTAGCAAATGATGCACAAAAATCCCTCGGTATCTCAAAGAGGGAAAAATTACATAGGTAAGCAGATAAATCTTTAGTACATTCATCTTTATGGGAGCAGTTCCTGCTTTTGGTCTCTAACCTGGAGGGCATTATTCTTTTTTAAATTGCCAGCAGTGTCCCAAAGCACAGTGATAAATAGAAACCACTGAAAGAAATAACATTCATTCTAACACACAAGAACTTTCCAGACAGACATTGGCCTCTGAGAACAAACACTTAGATAAAATATATTAGCAGCAATTGCAAAATATATCACTCTGAGTCCCTGTGAACAGCCATTATCCCAGCTGTGCAAATAAGTGCCTTTATGCCAATCATTAAGTAATAAATACATTTAAGACAGAGTCTAAAACTTTAAGGAAAACAGAGGAAAAGGTTTCTTTATATCAGTTGTGTTTTGTATGAAGTCAATGATACATTCCATGAATTACTTTAAAAATCACAAATAATATAGTTGCTTGTATGTTGTTTTGCAGTAGCAAGTTCCTTTTACTGGACAATTAACAAAACAAAATAAATAAGTGTCACAGAAATGGAATTAAAAGTATTAGCTTAACAATGAATAAAAACTCCAGCAATTTTCCTTCTTTTGTCATTTCACTCGAAACACATATTGTAAGGCAGAATTTTGTTTATTTCTGGTTGCACTTGAGAAACATTTAGCAAGGCTGTTTGTTTGTTTGTTTGCTCATTAACTGCTTCAAAAGTCTAACTATTCACCCTGCCCCAAAAAATTCTGGCTTCTTGTATTTAGGTACTGAAAGCAATTGGGCAGAGCCTTCCTTGGTCTTGTGTGTCTTACAAGTGAAATTGGGAGCTGAGGTGTCAGGGACAAAGAACACAGCAGCTAGGCCAGGGAAGGATAGAGAAGAGATGTGGAAGAAGTTGACAGTATGGTCACTGTCAGGAAAAGGGTTGGACAACAGATGCATCAAGAATCAAGCAGCTTGCTAGGCAGTTCTTTAGGTGGGCAGAGAAGAAGCTGAGAATCAGCATGTCAGCATTTCATCCCATTTCCTCCCAGAAGTTACATATTTTCTCTGTCATCCTTGGACTTGGTTTACAAATCCACCTAACCAGCCTTTTTATTGTTTTTATATATAGCATTCAGTATGACAGCTCTACTTCTATTGACATTTATACAGAATTAATGAGATGGATTTTATCTTGAACATTAATTGGGAACTATTCATTTCTTTGTGAATGCACAATTGTTCATCAGAGGAGGTGTTGGAATTAGAAATGTCCCTTGTTTGTACAGTTACTTTACATTTTTTATATAATTATATTGTTTTAACAACTGTTATGTATCCGGTTTAGAACTTTAGAGTTATTTGATTATAATCTTAAAATTATAGCAAATTTACTTTTAAAGTAAATTTTGTATTATATAATTAAATATGAAAACTCACTGTTAGCCCACTGGTTTGGCAGTCACTTTAGGGCAGTATAAACAAGCAACAATTGCAAAAACAGGAAGTGTTCTTACTTCCCTCCTCCTTCCTTTTATGTCTGAAGGCAAAAGGCATAGTGCACATCAGCAATCCCCCAGAAAACTTATAAAAACACGGAAGAGGCTTGGGGAGAGATGAGAACAAATAACTATCAACAAGAAGAGAGGATACATGCTCTTCTTTCTGCAATTTATGTTGGTGCCAATTTTAATTAGATAAAATATCCTCTTAAACATCTGTATTTGATCTAGGTCCAAAACACAGACCAAAAAAAATGTCTCTCTGAGTTCCATAGGGTTCTGAGGCAGCCTGCAACCTTCCCTGTTTTCCTGGATACTTCTTCAACAAACAAATAAAGTAAATACAATAACTGTGCTGACTGGGACTTTTTCATTTTCCAGGATGCTGCAGTTTTCTAGTTGCTCTGTCTTTATCTCCTTTGATCAACTTTTCTTCTTTTTGTCTTACTTTTTTTTTGTCCTTCCTTTCATTTTCATTTTCTTATCATCTTTCCCATCCATCTGCTCTGGAGTAAAGAATCAAAGACTTTTCTCCTATTCACATGTCTCTAGGAATATCAACCATCTCAAAGACTATGGTAAAAGTTTTATAATTCTCTCTAACTGTGTGCATCTCTTAATCATACTTTCAAAATACTGCACAGGGCACTTCTTTAGCAGACTGTATAGTACTGATTCATATTCATTTACCACATGTGATTGCAACTCATTTAGAATAGCTGAATTGGCAATAAACTAGCTAATTCGAACACAGTGCCTTCACAGACTTCCAAAGTCATCTGTGAAATTGTGGAAATAGTAAGGATATTTCTTATCATTGAAGCCTGAGTTGCTATACTGAAACTGCTGTGTGTGCTTACTGGCCCCACTGTTATAAATAAACTAGATAACAGCATGAATTGAAGCAGTGATGTATCTTCCACTCAAACCTCTGACTACAGTATGAATTGACCATTAATGACATGACTAGGGTGTGTCTTTTGAATTCTGTCATGAGTGGGAATTTAAATTAGGTACTTAATGGATATTTACCAACTGTGTCCTTGACACCTACAATTTTCTCTGATTTATAAGCAATACAGCAAGTACCACCAGAAATGTGTAGAAAGTATTTATTTGTATTTGTATTGACAGCACTCACAGATTGCTAGAGCATAGGGTTCTCTGTGTTTTTAATATTATTTTTTATTTTTCAGATATTTGGAATTACATTTCTATTTGACTCAAAGAAAAGAGAAATGTCAAAACAGTATGACTAAGCTTTTATAAAATTCACATTCTTTTGTTTGACAATGTAGATCAAGAAACTTTTAATACTCAGCCTTGGTGGAGACAAAAATTCCAACAGGATTTAAGGTGTACATATAATTTCATAATGCAGCAGTAAATACACCCAAAGAAGTATGTGCACAGCAAAATTTCTTCCTTTACAGAACCAGGCACTGGGCTGATAATAATAGTTTCCAGTCATTAATGCATTTTGTGGACAACTCACATGAGCTAAGAAAACAGCTTACTAATTACAAATCACATTCTATTAACCAGATGTGTATGTTATCTGTGCCTCCTACCTTATCCATTTATTTTTTTAAATGTCCTTTAAAAATATGGCGATCATGAATGCAGTTTATATCCTGAAGAATAGGCACACCAACCTGAATTATTTTCTTCACTTTCAAAAATATAATAGTACTTTTCAGTACTTTACCAGTATTGTGTTTATGTCAGCACTTGCACAGTAAAGGGGAGAAGCCTAGAAAGCTATGCAGAGGGTCAACAAGAATGAAATTATGGAAATGGGAAACTGACACAAATGTTATAAAAACTAAATCATAGTCGTAAGTAATCTGAGGGCAAAATAAAAGGGTTAATGAACAGCTAAATTCATGTTGATCAAATCTGTGGATGATTGATTAGTTCTTAATATATTGAAATTCTTGATACTTTTTTCTAAACAAAAAATCTTCCCAGAGACTCTGATAATGCAAGAAAACAGTAAAGTATAAAAGTAGTTGATTTGAAATGCAGTATTTAGGTAAGGTATTAGTGTACTTTGATATAAGAATATACATTTTTAAGCATAAAAATTCAATAGGAAAATGAAATAAACTTGTAATTAACTAGTGTCTTGGGAATGTGGCTCCTGCCAATGAAGCAGAGTGGCTGGGTATGTTGACTGTATCAAATAAAAAGACCATTCAAGAGCTAAGAAAAAAAACCAATGATACCTCTTTCTGCTCAATTTGTGTAATTTTAAAAGAGAAATCTCATGGACAAAGACAAATGGTTGTGAAATAAAACGGCAGTGATGTTTGGATATTAGAGACATTTTTACTGACTTGAAAAGAATTATGAAATATTCTGTGAATGTAAGAAACATTGTATTGCTAAAATGTAAGGATAAATAAGAAATTCTCTACCTCAATAAGTTTTATTGGGAATAAATCAAACCTAAATCAAAACCAGCAAAGTGTAGAAACTTAAGATTGTCTTCTCTTCCTGAGTACTGTCGTCAGTTCCTCAAGCAAAGCAAGTGAACACAAATTAGTCTAGCAGCATAGAGTCAGGGAAACTGTCAGACACTAAACCCAAGGGAGTATAGCCTGACTAGATTATGCATTAAATCCATTCTTCAGGATAGCTCATCAACCCAGGCATTTTTTTCCACATATAGGCACCATTACACACTGGAAAAGAAGATAATTTAGTAGTTTCAAAAGCAGGTTTATTAAAGATGTGATAGTAGCTCTTCTATTTCTACTGAAACTCTGAAGACTCAAGGGAATATTCACATGACATAACTCAATAGATTCCAAGATGAATTTATTAAAGATGTGATAGTATCTCTTCTGTATACACTAAAGCCCTTAAGACCAAATACTCATATGAAAATCACATTTCACCACAAAGCAGTTTGGCATAAGTCTTTTCTTAATCCAATAAGACAGAGAAAGGACAGTCCAGGAAACAGATTAGTGAGTGAAAATGCAGGACGACACAGGGCTTACAGCTGAAGAAGGGAAGTTTCATGGGCTCTGCACAGAGACATTGCTCAGTATATTAAGCATAACTGTCTTAAAATCTCTGTTTTCTGATGGGTTTACAGATGAGAAGATGATCAAAATACGGAAAAGCTAAGACAAGTAGAAAGCAAATATTCTTTCACCTCATTCAGATTTTTCTCAGGTTTTCAAGTTAAATCAAGGACACAAAACCAGCCCAGCAGAGAAGGCTTTGGACATGTAATTATTAAATCTGTTCACAGGGAAGCAAACTTTCTTTTAACATGTTTCAACCCTGAAAGAATTTGATGTTTAAGCTCAAATTTTATCTGTTCTTCCAAGACAAAGAAATGGGTCAAAGGAAGAGAAAAAGAAAAGGATTTGGACTTCTCGGTCAACATTTCATCTTGCCTTTTATTACACTATTATATGCTACTGTATGTTAAACATTGCTAAATGAAATGCAATAATAAACCATGAAAAAAAACAGTTTTAAACAAAAAACACTGAAGATTGGAAAAACAAAAACCTGAAGTCCGTGGTTTAGGGTATTACTGGTATAAATTTGAGAGCAGGAATACTAATTACCATAAATTTGTGATACAAAATGAATGTACTTATGCATTAACTTCTGGAATAGAAGTCTCTAGTTGAAACAACAGGAATTTTTTTTTTAAGAAAAAAAGAAATATATATATAATGAGAGAAAAATCCGTTATTTTCCAGGGATAGATGCATAATTATGTTTCTTTAAGCTTCTGAAACACACAGGAGGACAGTACTTTTGAAACAGTATAGTTGTATTTGATAGACGACAATACTCCAGCAATTGTTTCTTCAAATAAATATATTTTTGTAAAGGACTTTTGATTAAAATCTTCAGTATTAACAAGACTGAACTTATTAATAAAGAACTGTTTTTTTAAAACTAGGTTTTAAATTATGGACGTCAAATTTGTATGCATCTTTTAATCTCCTGCAATTTGACACTAATTTAGCACTCAATCAAGATGACTACAATCTGTTAGATAAAAAAATTTATAATATTTTCATCATTTAAAAAGTATATTTTAAACCATATCCAGTAAAATAATTTTAAATAAAATCATGGTTAATCTGAAGTAAATAATATCACCTTCTAAAGTGTGTTGTCAAGTTTCCAACCTGTCAAAAGTCTATCTGAACACACTAAACTGGAGAACAAAGGTAAATGAGGCACTGCTGCTTTGATGTAATATTCAGCCACAGTAAGATGTGTTTCATCAAAACTGAATGTGTATTGTTAACAAATTTTATTTGGTCTGTGGAATCATTAGAAACCAGCTTTTCTCATTTTGTTTGAAATCCATACAAAACCTGACAAGAGCAAATACTCAGGTTTTAAATAAATTAATTATTTATGAAAATGCAATTCTGCAGCTGAGTAGATGTGAAGACATTAAATCTGTTTTCTTAGAAAGATGTTGACTCCAGCTGTATCCCGAGGAGATGCAAGCTCAGCTTGCCTCCTTCCCATGCAAACTTGAAGCCACAGAAGCAAGTAGTTTCTATACTATTAAATCCTGTGAAGAATTAGATTGTACATTAGGGAATATACTAAAGGACTGTGATATTTTAATTGGTTTAAAAATCTATAACCCGAAGTTTTCTCAGTGATCATTCAAGGATAATGTGACAACTAGATGAAACTATGACAATAACAAAGGCACCAAAGCAGGAATAGTGCATTGGTCAATTTTATTCAGGGTGAAAATCAACAATCCTCTCAACCTAAATAAGAAGTACAATCTATATGATCTCAAAGGTGCAACATATATGTAAAGAGGGAGGGATGCGGAAGAGAACTGAGGCAAGCAAGTAACAAGTATTACATTTTAATGTGTTAATATCAAAAAAGCCCTCACATTTTATTAAAAAATTTACTGATTTTTATTTCTTTCTATTTTGATGGGGATGAATGATAGTATTAGACAGAAGAATTAAAATTCTCCTAATTAGATACTTCCTCCATCTCTTAATATTTTAGCCCAAATACCTTTCTTAAAAGCAAATATTATTAGTCATAACTGCCCAGAACAGAATTCTGTTTCATATAGTTAAATAATACACAATTAAATTCTATTTTTAAGAGGTTTTTATTGTAGCAGTCAATTCATATTTCTGTGCAAAAAACTTACAATCATAGAATCTTAGGATGGTTTGGATTGGAAGAGAACATGAAGATCATCTGTTACAACCACCCTGCAGTGAGCAGGAATGTCTTCATCTAGATAGGTCGCTCAGTGCTCCATCCAACACAACTCTGATTGTGTCCGGGGAACATGCCTGGGAAACCCCTTTCAAGTACTGAAAAGACACAATAAGGTCTCTTTGGGGTATTTTCATCTGCAATCTGAACAACTCCAAATCTCTCAGCCTCTCTTCACAAGGGAGGCGTTCCAGGCCTTTGATCACTTTAGTGATCCCTCCCCTCTGGACCTACTCCAACAGATCCATGTCCTTCCTGTGCTGAGGGCTCCAGAGCTGGAAGCAGCATTCCAGGAAGGGTCTCACTAGAGCAGAGTAGAGGGGGAGAATCACCTCCCTTGACCTACTGCCAAAGCTTTTGATGCAGCCCAGGATTCAATTGGCCTTTGCTTATGGCTATGGTTGTAACTTCTTTACTTGCTTTTTCATTTGCCATAATATTGGGATTGGTAGTGCAAACCAAATTTTAATGTCACAAACCAAAATACACTTAATATTCACCACTAAATCTGGCCCAGCTGCAGGTTTATGCAGCTGTATATTTCAGGAAAACAAACTCCCACTGTTTAAATTGATATATTAAATAGTATGCTGAGCACATTGCCCACAGTCAGGTCTTGTACTATTTACATATTTCAATTGCTATAACAGCACCACACTAAAATAAAAAGACCTGATAGCATGAGACTTGTGAATATTATAACTTATCTATGATATCTCTGTAATCAGATTTTATAGAATGATGTCTTTAAAATATCTGTACCTAGACCTAGAGAATTTTAAAGAGGCCTATCGAGTTATAAATCCAAAATTTCTCTCCTGCAGTTACCTTCTGTTGATTCTACCCTCTCTGCTATGTATTAAATTAGTAGATCCTTCCTTAATTGTAGAAGAACTGATCAAACCATGTCTTCCTTAAATTACTCATGTTCATATCTATTCAAAAGTAGTTTCAAAGAAAAAATCTCCATGACAAAGCAGTATCATTTTGGAGAGTGGTGATTTTACTCATCTTGGTTATTTTTTTTTAAGTTTTGAAGTAGCAAGAAAATTCAAGAGTACCCTCAACTGTGTTCTTTTTTCCTAGCATGTGTGGATGAATCTTGCATCCTCCCTATTTTGATGATCAGAGAATAATAGAATATCTGGAGCTGAGAGGGATCCATAAGGATTAGAGTCCAACTCTGTGCAATGATCAGTGTTAGGACTTTAAGTAACTGTTCAAAGCTAGCAATATACATCTTATACAGTCATATTAAAAAAAACCCATTCTGATTAGAGTCTTAAGCTGCTGCCTCATTCAATTTGATACATTTTCTAGAATTCCTCAAGACTGAGGACTTTTTATAATAATTCAGAAATTATAGGCTTTGAAACTTACCATGGCAGAACCACAGTAAATGTAGTCAACAGTAATGCTGAAAGATAAACAGATATTTTTTCAGTTTCTTTTCAGAGTCACAACTTGAAAAGGCAAATTAAAAGAGTGTATTTAATTTTACTCACATCAAGGTAACTCCAGGCTCCCGTGTCACATAGGATGCTGATGCTCAAAACTGACCCTGAATATGTTAATAACATTATTCAGAGATCATGAAGAAAAGGCAAGTTCTTTCTTTGATGCAGCAATATTCCTTTGAATCAACATCATGCTGAGAACCATTTATTACCATAACATATGACACAGAAAACCTACAGGGACTGTAAGGGGTAATTTTTTAGATTATTACATGCCATTCTAGTTGTGATTTCCTCATTAAGAGTCATGTGGCTCAGATCGGCTCAAAGCTCTGAAATGTACCCCTACACATTCAGAATAAATCTTTAAAAACATCACGAATTTCTCTTAATTTCTATGAAATAACAGAAACCACCAACTAAGCAGACTGCTCACAGATATTTTTCAAACTCCAGACAACATCACATTGTACTTAAGATGATCTTGCAGTATGCATGCCTACAACCCTTAGATTTTCAGCATCTTCAAGTCGGTAAGGGTGAACAGAGCAGAGAATCTTCTTTTCATAATGCATCTGTACTGATTCTGCACTGTACAGTTAGTAATGCTTAGTACTTATGTCATTTGATGAAAAAATGCTTTGCAAATTGCTGTTAATTAAAAATTTTATATATATATATATAATTAACAAAATGAATGTGGATATAATGCATTGTAATCACTCTCCTAACCCTTCCTGGGACAATGTACAACAAGATGGGGACCAGGGCAGTATAGCCCTCTCACTATGGGGGAAGATAATATTTCTGACCACCTGAGGAACCTGAACATGTCTATGGGACATGACAAGATGCATCCCAGAGTCCTGAGGGAATTGACCAATGTGCCAATGTTGCCAAGCCACTCTCCATGATATTTGGAAAGTCATGGCAGTCAGGAGGAGGCCCTGGTGACTGGAAGAATGACAACACTGTTCCAATTTTAAAAAACACAGAAAGGATGGCCCTGGGAACTTCTGGTCTCTCAGCCTCACTTCTGTGTCTGGGAAGAACATGGAAAATATCCTCCTAAAAGCTATGCTAAATGACATCAAGGAGAGTGAGGTGATTTGGGTTACCTAGCATGGCTTCACCAAGGGCAAGTCCTATATGACTAGACTGTGGCTTTCCGTGATGGGGTAACCACAGCAGTGGACACAGGAAAACCAGTGGATGTGATCTATCTGGATTTTTATAAAGCCTTTGACATGGTCCCCCACAACATCCTTCTCTCTAAATTGGAGAGATATGAATTTGATAGGTGTACTCTTCAGTGAATAAGAAATTGTTTGGGTGGTTAACAGTAGTGGTCAATGGCTTAATGTCCAGATGGAGATCTGTGACAAGTGGTGTCCTTCAGGGGTTTGTACTGGGACTGGTGACATTTAATATCTTCCTCAATGATGTTGACAGCAAGGTCAAGTGCAGTCTAAGCAAGTTTGCAGATGACAGCAAGTTGAGTGGTGCAGTTGCCACACCACAAGGATGACGGGATGTCATTCAGAGGGACCTCGACAAGCTGAAGAAGTGGGCTTTGGTGAATCTCATGAGCTACAAGACCAAGTTCCAGGTTCTGCATCTGGGTCAATACAGGATGGGGGATGATGTGTTTAAGAGTAGACCTGAAGATAAGGATTTGGGGGTGCTAATTGATGAAAAGCTCAACATGAGCTGGCAAAGTAAGTTTGCAGCCCAGAAGGCCAACTGTATCCTGGGCTGCAACAAAGGAAGTGTGGAGTGCGGCCAGCATGTCAAGGGAAGTGATTCTGCCTCTCTATTCCTCCATTCCTCTATTGTGAGACCTCATAAGGAGTATTATGTCCAGTTCTGGAAGCCTCAACATAAGAAGGATGTGGAACCTTTGGAATATGTTCAGAGGAGGGCTACAAAGATGATGAGAGGCCTGGACCATGCCCCATAGTTGGAGAGGCTGAAAGAATTTGGATTGTTCAGCCTGGAGAAGAGGTGACCTTTCAGCAATCTTCCAGAACCTGAAGCGGGCATTCAAGAAAGCTGAGGAAGGACTTTATACAAAGTCATGTAGTGATAGAACTAGGGTGAAAGGCACACACTCTCCTGGGTGGAAAATTGGTTGGATGTCAGGGCCCAGAGAGTGGTGGTAAATGATGTTAAATCCAGCTGGAGGCCAGTGACAAGTGGGGTTCCCCAGGGCTCAGTGCTGGGTCCAGCCCTGTTCAAATGACCTGGATGAAGGCATTGAGTGCACCCTTAGTAAGTTTGCAGATGACACTAAGCTGGGTGGAAGTGTCAATCTGCTGGAGAGTAGGGAGGCTCTGCAAAGGGATCTGAACAGACTGGACCGCTGGGCTGAGACAAATGGCATGAGGTTTAACATGGTCAAATGCTGCGTCCTGCACT
>WAAB01004741.1:66182-77504 GCA_013389865.1 Piaya cayana | reverse complement strand
AGGCTACCCAGGGAGGTGGTTGATTCACCTTACCTGGAGGTGTTTAAGGCATGGGTGGACGAGGTGCTTAGGGACATGGTTTAGTGTTTGATAGGAATGGTTGGACTCAGTGATCCAGTGGGTCCCTTCCAACCTGCTTGTTCTATGATTCTATGATTCTATGAAACTAGAGAGGGGCAGATTTACACTAGACATAAGGAGGAACTTCTTCACAATAAGGGTGGTGAGGCACTAGAAAAGGTTGCCCAGGGAAGTTGTGGATGCCCCCTCTCTGAAATTGTTCAGGGCCAGTTATATGGGGCCTTGAGTAACCAGGTCTGGTAGGGGGTGTCCTTATCCATGGCAGAGGAATTTGGAATTAGATGATGTTTAGGTTCCCTTCCAATCTAAACCATTCTAAGATTCTATGATAAATAGGAGGAAACAAATCTTTATTAGATAGGTACTTTGATGTGGTGTACTGGTTTATGCATTCAAAATGAGGATGAAACAAGGGTATGCCAGCTTTCTTATCCTTTCTGTTCAAATGGAAAGTTCTTTACTCCTGCCTGCCCAAAGCTTGCTATCTGTAATATGCTCAAAGGCCATAATTATTTCAAAAATAGACTTTTGAGAAAACCACATAATTAGTCCAGTGCAGCTGGTATAAAAATTACTGGCAGGAGCAGTTGTGTCATTAAAATATTGGAACTAAAGCATACCAGATATACTCCAGGGCAACTTAAGCACACAGAACCCCTAGTAAATATTTTAGAATTCAGAATAGTACACACTGAGGACAGCTAATATTTTTTAAAACCAATGATCCAGATTCAACAGAAAAACATCTCTGCCAAAATGGAACTACATTTCAGTCTGATTTATTTAAGTTTAGTAAGATGATTTGCTTTGATTCTTAAATAGACTTAGACTGGTATAAGAAAGGCAGGTGATGTCATGCAATGATGTTAGAATTCCAATTTTCATTACAGATACAGTCTTTCATAATTATGAGAAAAATGTTTTAAATTGTGAACTGGAATGCAAATTAATTGGTAATATCTGTGTGACTCTTCAGCACCCTAGCATGGGATGCTCTTAGAACTGAGATGACTGCATGTGAAGTTACACTTCTAGATAAGTTTATTTAGATGCCTCAACCCCTCACCAACCCCAACAAAACCCAAACCACACTTCTATTAATGTCAACAGCTTGTTGTTTAGATTTCACTAGTGCATGAGATCTACTTCTGGCTGTGTGTGGAAGTGCACCATTTTTTTTAAGGCCATGCAGTTTCTGACTTTTCTAAGGACAACATGGGACTGCTACACCTGAAAGATGTGACAGAGTCCATCTAGAAATTGCATTTCAATCTTACCTGTCTGGTCTGACATTAGTCTGACACCAAAGTCCCAGGGACAGGAAGAATGTCAGCTTACAACATTAATCTAACTACTACAAAAAATAGCTTGAGTTTGTGTTCAATTATCTTCATTGTGTTTGGATATTCAGCAATATACCTCCACAGCAATGAGAAGAGCTGAAATGAAGCAAAATTCCTGACTGAAATTTTATATGGTGCCACAGAGAGATGAGATTCACTAGATGAGAGGAAAAAAGATTGTCACTTCGGTTATTAGTAATTTTATGAATTAGATATGCAGTTTGCTCCTTATTGTGCTAAATACCTTGAAGAGAGGGAACAACAGATCAGAAAGGAGGGAGGACAAGGAACAAAAGCACAGCAAGGAACAGCAGCTGTGTTCATATGGAAGTAAGCAGTTCATGATTTCAACCACACTGCCCAGTAGCCAAATAGAAGGCAATCCTTCCTTTACATACTTCTGTGTAATGGGTATGCTCAGGCCAGTGCTTGCATTGTAGTATTAACAATTCATCTACATCAATCTTTTTCCTCTACAGAAACACTTCTGTGGTTGTTTTATACTTTAAAGTCCATGCAGATGTTATCTTTTTGGTGGTTTGGGTTTTTTTAGCTCCTACTCTTTCATGCTCCTGCTTTGTGAAAAACTGACTTCTGACATAAAGATTTTCTCAAAGTTATAATTCATCCATGTGTTAACACTTGTGAGGTTTTTTTTCTACATCGGTGATGCACAGTTTTCTTTTGAATCTTGAGCACTTTTTGCTCTTCCTATTTAATAATACATGCACAATAGTGTTATAAAGACTCATCAAAGTCACCACTGTTCCATGTTTATCTGCATTGAACTGTCTTTGAAATGTATTAGTCTTTTAAACCTTTATATTTTCTATCTAGTTACATTCTCTATTATTTACTGTTCCTCCATCATCGCTTTCTTATTCACTGGAGAAGAGGAGGCTGAGGGGAGACCTCATTGCTCGCTACAAATACCTGAAGGGAGGTTGTGGAGAGGAGGGAGCTGGCCTCTTCTCCCAGGTGTCAGGGGACAGGACAAGGGGGAATGGCCTCAAGCTCCACCAGGGGAGGTTTAGGTTAGAGATTAGGAGGAAGTTTTTTACGGAAAGGGTCATTAGGCACTGGAATATGCTGCCCAGGGAGGTGGTTGATTCGCCTTCCCTGGAGGTGTTTAAGTTACGGGTGGACGAGGTCCTGAGGGACATGCTTTAGTGTTTTGTGGGAGTGGTTGGACTCGATGATCCAGTGGGTCTCTTCCAACCCGGTGATTCTGTGATTCTGTGATTCTGTAATATCCTGTCCTTTGTCTCTAATTTCTGGGCTTCAAATACTTTTAATTAAATCTTCAAAGTCAAAAGTCTTAGCACTGATTTTATTGTAAGTTGGCAATGTGACTTTTTATTAATTAACATTATTTGGATCAACTCACCCTTTCCTGCTTTGTGAAGTGCTTTTGAAGCACAAGAGAGTATGTCCATGAAATTCCTTTTAATTATGATGGGAATTGTAGTGCTGCAACCCCAACTTATGCTTTGACACTTCAAATTAAGGATCTAACAGTGCATTTAATAAAATGACCACCCACTCTAGACCCCTGCAGCTACGTTCTGCCCTTAAACCAACATGCAGCTTCCAGTGGTTCAGAGCGTGCAGCACGCCAAAACATTTGTACAAGTTTTGCCCTCTGAATATGTAAGCAGGCTTAAAAGATCAGTCACATTCACTTGGTTTTGTTTAAGACTAGTAAGAATTATTCACACGTGTGTCTCAGGATAGTAAATCTGTTCAATGTTTCATATTTTTAATGTGTCTGTTATGATGGTGACAAGATCTCCTCAGCTTGTTCATCAATCCCTTTACCATGTAAACTGTAAAATATTGTATTTCTGTCTCAGTTATTAGTTACTCTGGAAGATGACCCTCAGTAAAGTTGTTCTACCTAGTAAGGTGGACTACGGGCAAGAGCTGTGATATCCTTAAAAAACATAAAACCTATGAGATAAAGAATCAGGTTAGAAAGTTTATTTACACAGCAAGTATATTTGAGAACATTTCCATCCATACTGGATTTTTTACTCACTTCTGAAATTTACTACAAATACATAATCACAGCCATGTGCTGTAGTCTCCAAGAGCATTGAATATCATATAATGGCTAGCAAATCACCTTCCTTACAATACTTGTAGAAGGTACAGGCATAAAAAAAGTATCTCTAAGTAGTATTCAGACTTCACTAAAATGATTAAAAACTTGGTTATTACTTTCAGTCATGTAGTCTGCTAGGTTTCTGCTTTCCACTCTCCATCTTCTGGAGTTATATACATGCATTGTAACCATATACGGGACTCGAATTATAGACAGTAGAAACACAAATATACTCTACTATAAAGTCTACTCTTATCCTTGAACCTGAACACTCATATGTGAACTTCATAGAATAGTACGGAAGAATTTTGTCTGAAAAACTCTTTTTCCTCAGGTTAGCAATTAATTTTCAATAGGAAAGCTCTATCGTAAACTCCTAAAAAAATCTTTTATATGTGAAACTAGTCATAGAAACATACAATCATAGAATCATAGAATAACCAGTTTGGAAGAGACCCACTGGATCATCGAGTCCAACCATTCCTATCAAACACTAAACCATGCCCCTTAGCACTTTGTCCCATTACAGAAGGAAAATACCCCTGAAATCTAAGATTTTCATAGAATCATAGAATCATTTCATTGGAAAAGACTTCTGAAATCAAGTCCAACCATACCTGTCCACTACTAAACTATATCCCTGAGCACTTCATCTACTCATCTTTTAAACACTTCCAGGGGTGGTGACTTAAACACTGAAGAAACAAACACTCCCCTTGCTACAACCTGCTTTCAGATTGTTGTAGACAGTGATAAGATCTGCCTTCAGCCTCCTTTTTTCCAGGCTAAACAACCCCAACTCTCTCAGCCACCTCTCATAACGCTTATTCTCTAGCCCCGTCACCAGCTTCATTGCCTTCTCTGGACATGCTCCAGCACCTCCATGTCCTTCTTGTAACAAGCAGCCCAAAAGTGAACACAGTGTTTGAGGTGCAGCCTCACTAGTGCCAAGTATAGGGACATAATCACTTCCCTGGTCCTGCTGAACAACCTGTTTCTGATACAGGCTGAGATCCCATCGATCTTCCTGGCCACCTGGGCACACTGCTGACTCATATTCAGCCAGCTGTCAACCAACATCCCTAGGTCCTTCTCCACCACGCAGCTTTCTAGCCACTTTAAAAGTTTAGTGCAAATTGCTTTATTACATTAAGTGATTGTGAAAAGAAGAAATGGAGGAACTACGTGCTTATCCTTCACAAGCTTCTTCCTAATTTCCCTCATAGAAAGAACTACCTGAATCAGATCACATTACATCAGTTTTGTAACATAGTTGCTGAACTTGTCAGAGTTCTTGTGAAACCAAATATTCAGATAGATTTTCATATAACATAAGGTTTTAGAAATTTGTACTTTTCCAAGGGGAAAACCTAAAGTATTCTTTTTCAAGGTCACAATAACCTATTTCTTAGGAACTGTCATATTTCTTTGCCTTTACAACTATATTTTGTGATTAACAGAAATGTTCCTATAAATTATTTTTTTACACTTAAAGCTCTACAGGTTAATCATTTTGTTGAAAGAGAAATCAAAGGTTTGTATTGTTTTGTTTCAACTGGAAGAACATTTATATTCTTACAGAAGACAAAAATCTGAGTTATTAGCATTTCTGATACTGTAATTCTATTATCTCCCCCTGAGTTATTATAAATGTTCCCTTCTGACAATACTTTTCATTTTGACTGTTTCTATCAGGCCTGTAATTGCAGTCATTCTGTTCTATGTTTTCTTCAGACATCATTTGTTTCTGACTAGCAATTAAAGATTGCTTTAATTTTTATTATGGTGTAACCCTAAGGACTCTTTTATTGAAAGTGCTTATAGTTTATAGTTTCTGAATTTCATAGTTTTAAGAAAAATAATCCAAAAGCAAAAGTAACACCAAATGAACTCAGAAGTCTCTAAGACAGCCACAGAAAGAATGTTATCTATGCAAAAGTGCTGGTATTCTATTACAGTCATAGTTAAAAAATATAAAATCTAATACTTATTTCTAAAGCATGGAGAAAAACAAATACTCTGAGAATATTATGTAAAAAGTCAGAGATTAATAAATAGATATAGATTTTTTTTCTGTCTTCGTAGTAGGAAGAATTTTTGCATCTCGTATAGCTTCCAACAAAGTTATGTCATATTCTGAAAACTGGAAAAAAGTTAAAGAAGGTGTCAAATAACTTGTAAGAGTAAATAGATAAGACAAAAAAATCGATTTTGGACAGTTTGAAAATACTCATTTACCATTCATGGAAATAAACTGCCATATGGTATACTCAAATGAGAAAAGAAATTACATAAAGAGGTAAACCCATTCTAACAGGGAGGGGGTTGTATAGATCCATGTAAAATATTTTCTGTAGAATAGTATTGAAAGCAAAGACTTTTCTGTCACCTGACATTGTCACTTCATTATAATTCCTAGAAATAACACAACATTTTCTTCATTTCATTCTGTTACAATTTATTTTCTTGAAATTTCAGCTTTAAAGGAAATGAAAGATAGCTATTTATACTATTTTTTTATTTAATAGACACATACATTATTGCAATTGCAAATATTAATATAAAGTAGATATCTATGCCCAAGATACAGGTCATGTGGAACAGTAACATTGAATGAAGTAATTCTTTTAAATACAAATGGTGTTACATAGGTTTTGGTAAAATTCTTCTAGAATCTGCCAGATCCCTTAAAGATGAGTTAGTGCTTTACTCCATCATGTTTAATTTTGTTTATCTCATTTGATGAAATGTGTTATAAGTCTTGGTCAGAGCACCTTATTATTATTACTGATTCATCATAACACCATTTTAAGCAGAAAATATTTATTTTGAGTGATTTAGTATAAGTGACTGTGGCTTTTGTCAGTTTTCATTAATCAATGAAAAAAATGCAAAATTTCCATTTTCACCATGATCAATCTATTACATGTCTTGCTGCTTCACATTTGATATAAGATGTGACCAACTGATCTTAATTAATGACAAAACCCATTACATTTATGTGATACATAATTTTATTTTATTACAGGACATACTTAACAAAACCAGTGGATATTAGCATTGGTCTAAGCTTATAGAATATGTGAGCATGAGAAAGCAAGGAGAATAATATCCTAAAGATAGGGTTCTTAAATGCCAAGTGCCCTTTCTCTGCCTCAACCATTCGTTTTGAAAATGGCCTATCTAAAAGGCTTAGAAGGAGCAGTTTAATTATTGTTCCTTTGACATCTATAATATATTTTCAGAAGGCAGCCCATACATTTATTTAAGGCCAAATGTTGTACAACAAAACTGTCTTCAGAGGTATTTCATTCTCCCATCCTATTTTTTTCCACCTGTCCCATACTGCTTTTTTTCAGTAACTTTGCAATTTCTAGAGATGTTTTAAAATGAGTCTTAAATCATATTCTCCTTTAACAGTACATAAGCTACCTGAACAGGGTGGGAGAAAGGATAAATAATCACACAGGTTTCATACTTTCTTCATAAGAAAATAATCACCAATAACCCTGCCTCAGACCCTTCACATATGCTGCCCTGAAATGAGCTGAAAGAACCTCTCTTGGATATGTACAAATACAAAAGGGGGTGCAACACAGTTCTGCAGTATTACAGAATCAGAACCAGTTGGAAAATACCTTTAAGGTCATTTAGTCCAGCCATAAACATAACACTGCCAAGTCTACTATTGAACCATGTCTTAAGTGCTGTATCTACATGTCTTTTAAATACCTCCAGGGATGGCGACCCAACCACCTCCCTGTGCAGACTGTTCCAACGCCCTTCAATGAAGTAAAATTACCTAACATCTAGTTTAAATCTCCCCTGACACAACTTGAGGCCATTTCCTTTTGTCCCAACATCATTTGGGAGAAGAGAGAGAAATTCACAGTTCTACAACTTCCTTTAAGGTAGCTGTGAAGAACAATAAGGTCTCCCCTTAACCTCCTTTTCTCCAGACTAAGCAATCCTAGATCCTTCAGCTGCTCCTTGTAAGACTTGTGCTCTAGACCCCTCATCAGCTTTGTTGCCCTTCTTAGCACATGTTCCATGCATATGCTTCTTCCCTCCCATCTCTCAGGAATTACAGCAATATATTGCCTGCTTCTTCAGTTTTCTGATCTTAAAATCAAACCTACAGCAGGTTAGAAGGACCTTTTTTTAAGCAGTCAGCTCAGACTAAATTCCTGGAGGCACTGAGCACTCACAGAAAGGATCCAACTGGCACAAGCCAATTTCAGGAATAGATCTTTATAGCTACATAGTGGGATTAGAACTGCAAAACCTTTCTGCTGTTGACACATACTGAGAAAACTACTGTATCTTCCATTATCCATGCAGAAGTAAAGAATAAGACACCTGTTGGTCTGAACAAATTATTGTAGTGAAATCAGGCTGAAATGAGCATTTGGGAAGTTTATACAGAGGTTCAATTAAAAACAAAATAAAAGTTTAGACAGATATCTAGCTGTCCCTCTGCTCCACAGTGAATGCTATAACTTTCAAATAATTACAAATAGATCTGTTATTTAAACCCAAATATCATGCAGATGATCCTGTGATGTCCCCACAGTTCTTCCTGCAATTTTTTTTCATACAAATAAGTTTTATTTGTCATATGGTGCTACAAACGCATTTTCATTATCTGCCTCTGTGTGAGGGTGAAATTTATCTCCAAAGCTGGAAAATGTATCAATTAGTTTCTGAGAACCATAACCATGTCTGTATTCTGTGTATGTACAAAAAAAAAGATCTAAACAGATTTGTTGAATTTAATAAAATTGCTTTTTTTGCCAAAATAAACCCAAATACAATTATTTAACATGATTAAAAAATTTAAATGTATCTTTGAAAAAGAAACAGACCTATTTATATTTTGAATTTAGAAAGTAATTATGGGATGGTTTTCAAATAATGAAAATAAAAGGTAGTTGAAACAGATCTTCAGTTTGGTGCAAATGAGAGACAGTTAATATCCATTTCATCTTTTCCTTCATCCATTGGGAAAATAATATTATTTTCTTTATCTCTAGGCTGTCTAGCCCTAGAAGAAAAAGCTGTTTCTTTTTACGCTTTTCTTTTACAGATGTATATGATGATTAATCACTGCATTTGTCTAGACTCCATGGTACACTCGATCCCCATTCCTGTCTCTACTTTCATCTTTGGCATCATGTGTTTAGTTTTAATACAGTCCAATTGATTTGTTTGTAACTACAATACGGTTTTTGTTCTTTTCCCCTCTGAAACACCTTTATATTGCAAATACAAACTTGCCCATATTCTCAAGCTGTGTAAAATTGATTTGTGAGTACAGATTGCAAAACTGAAGTCTATGGTAATATACAGCTTAGATCCACCATACCTGCATTAAAGATAGTATGGTGGAGTTAACAAAGACATGATTTTTAAGGACTAGCATCATCTCTACTCATTATCATTCCAACTGTTGTGTAAGAAATGGGAATCAAAATAGCTTTGAATTGTATAGATAAAAGTATCTGCATTGGTTCCCATGTATGTGTCTTTTTCCTGTGTCTGTGTGTATGTATGTCTATGCCACCTCATTTCCTACGGAGAAGTGAGAAAAAAATAAACTACAGAAGTGAATGCTCCAATAGTTCACATTCAGGAAATGTAATTTTTTTAAGTCAAAATAATCATGTGGAAGTTCCAGATTTTCCATTTTAAAACAACATCAAGTGAAAAAGCATTTGAAGGACACAGAAAATGGCCACTTCCTGATTTTTTATTGTTCTTGATCACCAACATTTATTTTTAGCTTTTGTTCCCTAGCAGTTTGCAAACAGGTAAATGCATACACCTGGTCCATTTAGTGCCCAAAAATCTTACAGCAGTAGCTGTCTTAGAGATAACTGCTCTTTCATTCTTATATGTACTTGATAAGACTGAAGATGCCCACAAAATGTTAATTAATTTCTCTGATATGCTTAAGTAACAGTATGTGAAACAGAATTCTCAGGCAAATCACTGCCTAAAGTTTGTTTCATACTTAAACTTTTACTGATAAAGAGGGATACAAAGGATATTTCTAGGAATCCTGAAGATTCAGGTGTCAGTTTCTCTCCCCATCCTCTTCTAGCAATACCTAGACTAGAACACTAGTGAGCACTGTTATTTACCTTGGGGGTTTTGTTATTCAGGGCTTCAATACTGTCTTCCTTTCNATACCTTTAAGGTCATTTAGTCCAGCCATAAACATAACACTGCCAAGTCTACTATTGAACCATGTCTTAAGTGCTGTATCTACATGTCTTTTAAATACCTCCAGGGATGGCGACCCAACCACCTCCCTGTGCAGACTGTTCCAACGCCCTTCAATGAAGTAAAATTACCTAACATCTAGTTTAAATCTCCCCTGACACAACTTGAGGCCATTTCCTTTTGTCCCAACATCATTTGGGAGAAGAGAGAGAAATTCACAGTTCTACAACTTCCTTTAAGGTAGCTGTGAAGAACAATAAGGTCTCCCCTTAACCTCCTTTTCTCCAGACTAAGCAATCCTAGATCCTTCAGCTGCTCCTTGTAAGACTTGTGCTCTAGACCCCTCATCAGCTTTGTTGCCCTTCTTAGCACATGTTCCATGCATATGCTTCTTCCCTCCCATCTCTCAGGAATTACAGCAATATATTGCCTGCTTCTTCAGTTTTCTGATCTTAAAATCAAACCTACAGCAGGTTAGAAGGACCTTTTTTTAAGCAGTCAGCTCAGACTAAATTCCTGGAGGCACTGAGCACTCACAGAAAGGATCCAACTGGCACAAGCCAATTTCAGGAATAGATCTTTATAGCTACATAGTGGGATTAGAACTGCAAAACCTTTCTGCTGTTGACACATACTGAGAAAACTACTGTATCTTCCATTATCCATGCAGAAGTAAAGAATAAGACACCTGTTGGTCTGAACAAATTATTGTAGTGAAATCAGGCTGAAATGAGCATTTGGGAAGTTTATACAGAGGTTCAATTAAAAACAAAATAAAAGTTTAGACAGATATCTAGCTGTCCCTCTGCTCCACAGTGAATGCTATAACTTTCAAATAATTACAAATAGATCTGTTATTTAAACCCAAATATCATGCAGATGATCCTGTGATGTCCCCACAGTTCTTCCTGCAATTTTTTTTCATACAAATAAGTTTTATTTGTCATATGGTGCTACAAACGCATTTTCATTATCTGCCTCTGTGTGAGGGTGAAATTTATCTCCAAAGCTGGAAAATGTATCAATTAGTTTCTGAGAACCATAACCATGTCTGTATTCTGTGTATGTACAAAAAAAAAGATCTAAACAGATTTGTTGAATTTAATAAAATTGCTTTTTTTGCCAAAAAAATTAGGATTTCTTCCTAATGCCTAACCTAAGTCTTCCCCTCATCCTTTCACTACAAGCCCTTGAAAAAAGTCCCTCCTCAGCTTTCTTGTAGGTCCCTTTCAGGTACTGGAAGCCTTCTCTTCTCCAGGCACATCCCCAACTCTCTCATTCTGTCAAGCCCTCAGATCATCTTTGTGGCCCTCCTCTAGATCTACTCAAACAGCTCCATACCCTTCTTATGTTGGGGATTCCAGAACTGGAAACAGTACTCCAGGTGGGGTCTCTGTTGACGATGTTTGAAACATCTGACTGCTGCATCTCACATTTATTCTACTGTAATCAAATGTTAAAGACATGTATTAGCTAATTTTTACAAAGCATTTTGAATAAATAATGTAAGCATTCTTTTCTTATTTAGAATACAGAGAATGGTATTCTGTAAACACCTGAAGTCCAAAG
>WAAB01004741.1:34370-65205 GCA_013389865.1 Piaya cayana | reverse complement strand
ACAGGGACACCTCCTACTAGATCAGGCTGTTCTAGGCCCCATCCTATTCGGCCCTGAACACTTCCAGGGGTTGGGGCATCCACAACTTCCCTGGACAACCTGTTCTGGTGTCTCACCACCCTCACTGTGAGGGATTTCTTCCTAATGCCTAACCTAAGTCTTCCCCTATCAAATTTCTAGCCATTCTCCCTCATCCTTTCACTACAAGCCCTTGAAAAAAGTCCCTCCTCAGCTTTCTTGTAGGTCCCTTTCAGGTACTGGAAGCCTTCTCTTCTCCAGGCACATCCCCAACTCTCTCATTCTGTCAAGCCCTCAGATCATCTTTGTGGCCCTCCTCTAGATCTACTCAAACAGCTCCATACCCTTCTTATGTTGGGGATTCCAGAACTGGAAACAGTACTCCAGGTGGGGTCTCTGTTGACGATGTTTGAAACATCTGACTGCTGCATCTCACATTTATTCTACTGTAATCAAATGTTAAAGACATGTATTAGCTAATTTTTACAAAGCATTTTGAATAAATAATGTAAGCATTCTTTTCTTATTTAGAATACAGAGAATGGTATTCTGTAAACACCTGAAGTCCAAAGCAGATTTTCTTGAAAAAAAACAGAGTGAATTAGTTGAACTGCTGAATGTGGCAGTAGTTATAGTTAAAAATATGAGATTGTAATTACACTTCAGTCTTGGTGTTTGAGAGTGTTGCAGGATGAGTTTCAGCAGTACACGTTCTGAAGAAAGTCTGGAAATAAACTTATTTTCCTAGTGCTGAAGGAAATTCTGAACCTGAGTTTTATAAATTATGAAAGCTGTTGTTAAAGCTAATTGAATCAATCTCTAACAAAGGAAAAATATAAAGAAAATAACTCAAAAGCTCATTTCCATATTTAAATAGAGAAGGGTATGAACTAATTAAACAGACTTTTCTGGTCTAGTAGAAATTGTAGCCCTATCAGTTTCTTCATCATTGCCCCCTTTCTTGGACGATCAAGCCCATTTTAAAATACTTAGATTTTGTTTCATTGGTTAAAGGAAAGCACCCCAAGTGGAATCGGGGGATGGAGGGTTAGGTATACAGAGAAACTGAATAATTTAGTAAAGACACAAAGAGGATGGGTTTTCCTGTATTTGAAATTGACTGTCCCTTAATCTTTTATCAAAAGAAATAATCATTTTTCATTTTCTTTCCTCACTGATTATAGTCATCAGGATGAGCAAGATAAATCACATAGATTCTACTTCAGACAGATTACAGTGCAGTTTATAAAACCCTAGACTACAAGAAGTTACCTTCTTCATGATATCTAAAAAACAGATGAAGGAAGTATAAGGACTATCTGTGAGGATAATACGACTATTGAAATATCTATTTAACAATCACAAATATTGTAGCAGAAATATTCCCAAATCTTTCATATTTACCTTATGTTCTTATGGATGTCAATGGGACTTGTAAGTAATTTGTCTCCCAACTGTTTTGTCTCATCTTATTTTGTCATAGTAGTTGTTATTTCCTTCTGAGATACAGCAAAATTTTTCTTCAACTGTTTTCTTACATGAATTCAGTGTATTAAGGCATGTTAGACATTATGAATTATTTGCAGGTTGGCAATTTTATCAACCTAATTTCTATCAAAGTCAGGAAACCACAAAATATGAGTATTTGAACTCAAATTAGAACAAATGCTGCTCTATTGAAGTCATCCCATCAGCTGTCTCTTCTCTAAGCTTCCATTGTTATTTCCACAGGTGCTTACTCATTAAGCTCTTGTATAACACAGCTGTCATGTAATCAAAAGTAATACTCACTAGTTGGTCAATGGGCCAAATGAAGCATTGTATGTCTCTCAGAGCCTGTGGAAGATGGTCAAACTACCTATCCCGATCCACAGCTATTAATTAGTATGAATACAGGTATGAAAACACCACATAAAAGAAGGTACTCCTACATTAAAAAAAAAATTAAACCATTACGTAGGAAACTGCATTTCTTTCAATACTGATAATTCTCAAATGGTAATACATCAGTTCCTACAATTAATATCTGCAAGCACTCTCACTGTCATTCTTTCCACTAAATCTTTATGATTTTCATAAATCACATTTCTAGATCTAGTCCTTTATTTATTTAGTAAGGCCAGTGCAGTATACCAATTGACTTTGTTGTCCACTTTATTTAAGGGTTTTCAAATCATAAGGTCTGTGACATAATATTCAGGGTAGAAAAAATATCATTTGAAATGATCAGAGTAACAGTGAAAATGTACCCATTTGTAATTTCTGAAGTATTTATTTTTCTTAATGAGTTTTCTATATGTTCTTTGTCTCAGTTGTTATTTTTATCTGCATATTAAAGTGCTCAAAGGATTAGAGTACACTTACGTCTAAAGAACACTAAAGTTATCTCTTTTCTGCCTATATAAAACTAGCACATGGAAGAAAAAAATGTAGTCAGTGATAAGACACTAGTCAAAACAAAATATTGTCCAAATAAATGGTATCTTAATAAGGACAAGTGTAGTTTTTATATTCTGTCAACCCAAAACATGTTTGCCATCACTGGAAACATTTCATTTCTGAAACTTTAGTGCCTTTTCCGTATTGTCCTGAATGGAATGATTTGGTTTAAATAATCACTTAATATATTTTCATTTTTAATTAATAAACAACTGTTTAGGATTAGATTACAAAACAACTGGAACTGTTTACAGAAATATTTTTATTAGCATGATTTATTACTGAGACCACTTTTGCAAAGCAGTTTTATTTTTAGGGCACATTTATTTTAGTGGAATGTATCTGTATTGAACTGTCTCCAACCTTACACCTAACATGTAATTTTTACTTTACAAGCTAGAGAAATTGGATAACCCCACTGAAGTTTTAAATCATTGGATATTGAGACACGTGTGTTTTGCCTGTTTCCTTCTCCTGAGCTTCACCTACCTGTTTGAATGCAAGCCATGAAAATGTATGAGTGCAGTGAAAACAGTATGTTTCTTTATGCTTGAAAAATATTCAGTTCTACTCTATGGTGTAGATTAGTGACCAGTACAATCACCAGTAATGTCTTTCTTGAGAGGAAAGAGAAAAATAAGAAACCTTTGCATATTTGCTTTTCCAAAGTACTTGTTAGAAGAAATACAAAAATGACTATGAGTTACCTAATTATGAGGCTTGCCCACTGTGATGGGTTTGATTTTGGACCCTTCTGAATAGCCAGGTTGTGGCTGAGAAAGAACTACATCTCCCAGTATTCCATGCGATTTTCTACGTAAATCTGAAGTATAAATCAGAGAGTCAGACACTCCTCCCTGGCTGTCATCTTCCAGTTCCCGTGTGGGAAAGGTCTGGTGCTGATGTCGGTCTGCTGGCGTGTGGGAGTCAGGCCCAGTGAAGCTTTGTGGACTCCGTTAGCAGCGTGGAGTGCTGGGTGGTTGATTAATGAAGTCCTCCTATGTAGAAGGAGAGTGGTGATTTTCTCTTGTTAGCTTTCTTGCTGTGTTTCTGGATTCTAATTTCCCTTCGTGTAAGGGGGAGGTTTTGGGGGTCTCTGATTCTGTGTATATGGTATTTTAGTTGCATATAAGTGTTGATACATGAGTATATAATCTACAGTTTTGGTCTGCTTGTTTTCAGCATTTTCAGTCTTTCTTTCCTTCTACCTTCCCTTGGGCTCATACAGGGGAGTGGGGGGAGGAGAAAAGACTGTGGGTTTGGGTGGTTGGCAGGTGGGTTCCACTCAAACCATCACACCCACAGAATAAAAATAATCATGAAACAAATCTGCTTATCTTTACATAAAGCTTTCAAAAATGTTCTCTGATTAAATGTTTATTTATGACACAGATCCATCTCTTAGTAATAATAACTGAAAAGTATATCAGGAAATTTGATAGAAAGTCCTATTGATTTCTAAAGGATTTTTGCTTTTAAAGGAATCAAAAGTACAAATTTAAAATTATAAATATCAGTTGTAGACTCCCTTTCTTACTAATACGAAAGTGAATTGCTATCAGTGATTTTTCTTTAAAATATTAGCATGCACAATTCATAATGGTCACATGGTACTGAGATATAACAATGTTTTCTTCCCACATTCCAGTTAGGAATCCCTCTTTATGCCTCTGTAATACGTAATAAAATACTTATAGCAATACTGTACTTGTTTACTGAAGAGGTATGAATTAAAATGTTATCACACTGAAAAATCAATGCTTATATCCTCATTTCTTAGATGATGCATATCCATTTATATTTAGAAGGAGTAATTGTCTATAAAGAACAGATTGATGAAAGTAGATTTTTTTTCTGGAAAGCTGCTAGGTCTTTTCAAGAGTTCAACATGAGTGTAAATAATATGTTGGTTTAATTTTGGAGACCTCCCTCATGTAGTAGTGTCTACAATAGAAGCTATATTTGAAGAATTAAAGAATTATCATCATCTGCCCAATACTTTTTTTGTTTATTATGGTAGTGTCACATTAATCCATAATGCTATCTTTTAATAAAAGAGGTGTATTTCATGTGTCATTCCTCTCATTAGAGAATGAATATCTATGGAAACAACAGACTTCATCAAATATTTCTCTATTTTTCCCTTCCTTCAGGCAATATTCTGCATTATCATCCAGATGATTGTTTGGAAAGTTGTTGTATGGATTTCATCTCAGTCTGATTGACTAAACACCAGCTCGTATGGCACGGTTTCCTAGAGCTAGAATTTAATCAGAGTGACTTGATAAATGTCTGTTTCAGAGTTTTTTCCCATGAGAAATGTTTTGCACTGATTAGAAGACCATTTCATACATACTTGCACAACCAAATAAATTGTATTGATTAGCCACACTTAATACCTACTCAAGAAAACACTTCAGTGGATGTTTCAATTTTCTAAATTTAAATCTTTCATATTTGAATACTCAAGTCAATAGTCAAGCTTATTGACAATGTGTATTACTTTTGACCACAGCTTAAAATATTGAACTACTTGAAGAGATGCTAGCTAATAAATATTCAAGCAAGTAGACAAAGTATTTTCTCAGACCTGCAGGGTACCTGTTGTGCTGAATGTTTCATATAAATATGGCTGAATGCACTAAAGCTTTGTAAAGCTGAATATTATCAAGGAACTGAACTTCTATCTAAACTACAAGATTTTCTATGGCTTTTCTAATTGCTTTGGTTCATTTAGTCTATCGATTAGCAAACATAATATTTGACTACATCAGTTTCAGTAATTTCAGCACATAAGGCAAATATAAATCAAGTTAAATGCAGAACAAAGACTCTAAACTCATGACTAGTGCATATTTGTTCATTTAAGCAGTGACTGCAAAAGTATACCATGGCTAGACATGTTTCATCAAAAACTGAAACAAAATTGCTGTGAGTCAAATGTAATGCTCAGTGCCACTGGCATGAAACTAAACACATAAAGCAAATTGTTAGACTAACAAAACTTCAGAAATTTATGTTCACTCACTATATTGTCAATAATTAATAAAAAAAAATCACAACATTAGAAAAGCTTCTATACCATCCCATGGTTTTACATACTAGTTGTCACATCCAAGAACTGGTACCAATCTCTGAAGTTTGTGTATATTTGGATACTCTCAATTTCTCATTTAAAGTAATTCTAATTTAGCTCTGTTTTGCTGCATTCAAATACTTGAACAGGCATGGGGAGGTAGAATTTATAACAATTATGCATCCTAAATCCAAGGTCAGAGAGTCATTTTGCAGCCATTCCTTTGATAATGCTATATGTCAGTATTCCTAAGGAAGTAGAAAAGGTTTGAGAATATAGAAAGAGAGGGCATTTTACCTGAGCACTCAGGAGTGATTGTATGATACAAAAGCAGATTTTCTGCACTGCTTGTAGCATAATGTAAAATATTTTTTTAGCGAATCCCCAACATTGTGAACAATGCACTGAAGTTGCTTTGGCAGTAATATCTGGTTCATTGGTGAGTAGACATGGCAACAAGGAACTGACTCACACTAAGAACTACACAGAGCAACAGCTATGAATCTGATGTCATGTCCCTTGACTACCATGTTGCAACTTCTGATTTGGACTGGTGCAGGTTATGGAAATGGTGTACCACAGTGTACAATTGGAACAAGTGCCATAGTAGGCATAAAAATCACTGTTGCGCTTGGATCCTCTAAACATACCAAATAATTCTGTGTGCATAAGCTGAGCAGTAGCAAGCATTTCTGTTGTCTGACGAGTTCTTTTGGGTGGAAGGTAATACAGGCCATTGTTTATTTTCATCCCGTAGAAAGATAAGCTTTCTTTGGTTTAGAACCCAAGGCAAGATACCAGTATAATCACTATCTTAATACTACTCCTTTGCCTTTTTATTAGTCACATAGTGAAATTCTACAACTATATGAAAGCCTCTGTCCTGCAGAATATAACTGGGGATGCCACACTAAGGCCTGTGATCTTTAGAGATGTACAGAAAGAAGTAGTGACATATGCATGCTGGTTGGACAGACAGGTAAAATCAGTACTTTTAGCATGCAACTGATAGGTAACAACTAGGATGTACTAGTCCCTAGTATTTCCTACCTGAGAGTAATAAATCATAAATTCCTCCTATTGTGCTGCATCCCAAAGCCAATACAATTTGTGTAAAGTTATGTTGGGATTGTTTTTCTAAGTATCCTGGCAGGGCGGGGCTTGGAGTTTTGATGGCTCTGTTGTGTTATGTTAATAAAGTAACTTGAAGTTGGGGGAGCAAAGATTTGTAACCTAGTAACAAAGTTATGTGGGTTGGGCGGTTGCTATGAGAGGCTGGTTGCTAGGGCAGTGACCAATGAGAGTCTACCTGATACTTTTGGCCTCCTTACCCTATATAAACGGGTTAACCCTAAATAAAGTTGGACTTCATTTGAAATCATGTTGATTTGTTCGTGAAGCTCTCTGGCCCTTCGCCGCGTTAAAGTTATGCAGCACTTTACTGTCTGTGCCTTGGCAATAGACTTTGCTGCATGATTCAGCTGATTATGTTGTCATTTTTGGATCTCATTATCATATGGGTAATCTTTACCATTCCTAATTTGTTTCCATTTCTTCTACCATAATAAATTATTTAAAATCCCCTCTGTGCCTTCATTAAATAAATTCTATTCAAATTGGCCTCTGTAGGTTAATGAGGGCACTAAATATGCTTCAAATGGACCTAGAGTTCATAGGTTGTTGATTTATGTACTCTCTGAAATTAAAGATATTTCTTAATTTCCAGCTATGCATGAATGTGCACATGTGTTAAGAACACTATAGGATGTCGGGAGCCTGGGCCTTATTCAGGTATAGCTCCTGCAGAAAGGATACTGGTAAGCTAGAGGCCTCCTTAGGGAAACAGTGTCCTTGGTGCTTAGGGAGGCGTGGGACCCTGGTTAGATCTACGATGGGAAGAATGCAAGGGAGCGAATCTCATAGCACCCAGCTGCACCTGGGGGTACGGGTAGCTTATGTTTTGCTCACTTTAGTTCACTGATCAATTAGGAGCTCAGCTTTTGCAATATGTATGAATCTCATTATTGACTGTATTTAACTAAGCGCCACTCTTAATAAAATTGGGACTTGCTGACGATCATCGGATGTCCTTGTCTCCCTTCGTCAACAATAGGATTCATCTTTAAGATCTTACAATTACGATATATAGTGGTGAAACAGTCTGCAGTCCCTTAAACTATTATTTCAATCAGAGATAATGGCTTATATAAACTCTTCAGACAAATCTGATTATAGGAGTGAAATTTAAATTTTGCCCCAATGGTATATGTTGTGCCTAGATGTCTGCATCTTCCGTATAGTAGGCAAAAAGGCTTAAGTAAATAAACAGTGAATAAAGTAGAAGTCAATCAATAACATATTTTTAACATTTATATTGGACTCTGAAATGAAATGTGTGCACCACTTCTACCCAGAAGTGTGACACAAATAAGGAGCTGAGATTGAAAGAACAATTTTCTGAAATCTTAGATAGTTTTATTATACTATGTCATGATTTGAATAGAAATTTTTTCACATTTATCAGACCACGCTTTACATTTCTGAGCTCTTATTTAACGTGGCGAGGGCCAGCGAGCTTCACGGACAAATCAATATGATTTCAAATGAAGTTCTTCTTTATTGAGGGTTAACCAATTTATATAGGGAAAGCAGGCCTAAACGTCAGGTAAACTCTCATTGGTCACTGCCCTGGCAACCAGCCTCTCCTGGCAACCGCCCAACCCACCTAATTTTGTTGCTAGGTTGCAAATACTTGCCCCCCAACTTCAGGTTACTTTATTAACGTAACACAACATAGTCATTACCACTCCTTGTGACTTTACCCAGCTCCACCCTGCCAGGGCACTTAAGGAACAATACCAACACTTATTTGGATCATTACTATTCTTTATCTTGATGAAATAAGCTTATATATGTGTAGATTCTAGAGTCACTCATCTCTCTCTACTTCTAAATTTCTTCTAGAAATTTGACTATGTAAATATTTAATATTTTTCTGCATCAGTTTCAAGACACTATGTACAGTCCTTACTAAGACTTTTCATGTCTTAGTAAGGGTTGGTTTTTTTTAAATAAATATCTAATACTTCACTCTGGTTCTATAAGATGATCTATAAGGGTAACTCTTTTAATCACAGTGTTCTGACCAAACAGGTCAAGGCTATGGCATTGAGAGATCACTGTCATGAAATGGAAGCTTGAGTTTCCATTATACCTTTTCAAGGCAATCAGTATCTCTTTGCATATTTTAAGTATATACTAAGGACTCTGAAATCATAGATGTTGCCATATGTTGACAGAATTCACTGTATGGGTATTTTTATAGCTCACCACTGTGCCAACCTTAGAGGTTACTGTACTTAAAACTGCATCATGAACTCCTTTGTCATGTTTATCCTGATTGCATCACATGAACTTCTTGGTAAACACTCAGATACATTTTATGTTACTGCTAAAGTAGAGGGACTTCATAGAACAATTTGTTTTACATGTTTATTTGTTAAGTTCTTAAATCGCTTAAGAACTTAGACTGAATTCTCTTTTAATGTCTGCACTTCAAATAAGTTTCTCTCAGTAATCTTTTTTTCTCCAATACTCAGTGGAAAGAAGACCAGCTTTAGCAGAATGGCATAATCCTGTACAGGATATCTAAAAGTCTTCAAACTAATAACAGCCTATAATGCTCAAGATTTGCCAGCTATGATGAACTGTATTGGGCAGTAGGATCACACTATATGCAGAGATTCCATCTATTCTTCTTTTTTACCTTTACTTCTTAATTTTCTTCTCAATCCGCCATCCCCAGAACAGCCACCCTCTGTGCCACATGATTCTCCTTTTCACTGCATTTCTTTCCACTGATCTGCTTACCTCAATATCAAGTATGGGCTTGAATATTCTGTATATTATATTTAGGGAAATTTTCTTTTCCATAATTTACTTTTCACTAGAGGTAGAAATAGAGTTTGAGAAAAGGAATGCAGTGATTCAGATGGAAAAAAATAACTATATAATGACAAAAAATTAGGAGGGCACATATCAAGGAAAATAAGAAATTGATAAGTGTGCTTCCCATAAAATATATCAATATGTTGATGTTAAATAAGCTAAACTGTAAGTGGAAAATAAAATTAATAAATGCAAATTGTATTATCTCATGTATGGTATGGTATGGTATGGTATGGTATGGTATGGTATGGTATGGTATGGTATGGTATGGTATGTGGAGTTGAATCTAACTTAGAAGGAAATAGTACATAAAATTCTTGTGATGTCATACAATTCTCCTAACTTAGGTTTTCCAAAAAATTGCAGGGGACCCAAGTGGCAAAAAAAGACTGTCTACTTGCTTTCTTGGCAGTAAAGAAATAATACATTAAAGAGTTTGTCAAAAGCAAGCAAAAAGAATAAAAAAATATTTGTATGTATTATACTGCACTTATAATAATTTGTTATTACTTATTATATTCTCATATTGTCATTCTTGTAAAAGAGCAACAATTTCAATTCCCTTTTGTATTATGTACAGTAGCAATACTTATGTGAACCATAAGTATTTGCAAGACCCTAAAAAAGTTTTTTTCATTTAATGCTTGATATGTTTTAATCAGACACAAAAAAATATGTATAAGTTTCCAATTACCTTCAGACAGTTTTCACAGCAAGATACTATTGTTTATTCTTGACTGATATTAACACAAAGTTTCTTGAAAAATAAATTGTAGGCAAAATGTATCAACCTTCTTAATCCTGGTCTCATTAACAGATGAAAATTTCAAGAAGTCACTGTTTTGATTTGTAGTACTCCTGCACAGCAAACCTCCACAGTAAGAAATCCTTAAGTGTTTGAGTCACCTCTTTAAAATGATCTAACTTCTTCTTATTAAATAGTACTATCATTCTTAATGGTGGCATTTTCTGCTAATGAAATTGTCAACCAGATACCATGCAAAGTANTTTTTTTTTTCATTATTTTCCACCTAGCTTTAAGGAAGAAATCCACCAGTTGTTATGGCATTGTTTATCAAGGCAACTCTTTGATGGCCTGTGTGCAACAGAGCAAACTATTTTTGATATGACAATGTTCAACACAGTTAATAGCAATCTGGATTTCAGGTGCAAAGCTATATCTGTTCTGTGAGATCTTGGTTGGGGCTGGCAGGCAAGATGCTTAAAGAACAGCCCTGAGAAAAGTATATTTTACTGCCAAGGTTTGAGACCACATTTTCAAATAGTAGCTCTGCTATTTTTTATGCAAATATATCATGTAGACTTTGTGATGGACTAGCAGTGAGGTAAGATCACAGAATTGTTTAGGTTGAAAAAGGCCTTTAAGATTATCAAGTCTATTCCTTGACCTAACCATGCCAAGTCCAGCACTAAACCATGCCCCTAAATGCCACATCTACACAACTTTTACATACCTCCAGGGATGGTGACTCAACCACTTCATTGGGCAGCCTGTTGCAATGCTTGATAACCCTTTTGGTGAAATAACATTTCCTAATGCCTAGCCTAAACCTCCCCTGATGNAAAAAGAATAAAAAAATATTTGTATGTATTATACTGCACTTATAATAATTTGTTATTACTTATTATATTCTCATATTGTCATTCTTGTAAAAGAGCAACAATTTCAATTCCCTTTTGTATTATGTACAGTAGCAATACTTATGTGAACCATAAGTATTTGCAAGACCCTAAAAAAGTTTTTTTCATTTAATGCTTGATATGTTTTAATCAGACACAAAAAAATATGTATAAGTTTCCAATTACCTTCAGACAGTTTTCACAGCAAGATACTATTGTTTATTCTTGACTGATATTAACACAAAGTTTCTTGAAAAATAAATTGTAGGCAAAATGTATCAACCTTCTTAATCCTGGTCTCATTAACAGATGAAAATTTCAAGAAGTCACTGTTTTGATTTGTAGTACTCCTGCACAGCAAACCTCCACAGTAAGAAATCCTTAAGTGTTTGAGTCACCTCTTTAAAATGATCTAACTTCTTCTTATTAAATAGTACTATCATTCTTAATGGTGGCATTTTCTGCTAATGAAATTGTCAACCAGATACCATGCAAAGTACAAAAAAAAGCACAAACAAGACTTGTAGTAGATAAATAATAGTAACTTTTCTATTAAAAAAAAGAGAAATATTCATGAGAAGGAAATGGTGAAGAAAAAATACGGAAAAATAGTTAAATAATGAGCTTTTAGGTTCATCTGTAACTTTGTTACACTTCAAAGAAGATCAAGGACAAAAAAAATGTACTTGTTTAGTGAAAACCGNGCTTAAAGAACAGCCCTGAGAAAAGTATATTTTACTGCCAAGGTTTGAGACCACATTTTCAAATAGTAGCTCTGCTATTTTTTATGCAAATATATCATGTAGACTTTGTGATGGACTAGCAGTGAGGTAAGATCACAGAATTGTTTAGGTTGAAAAAGGCCTTTAAGATTATCAAGTCTATTCCTTGACCTAACCATGCCAAGTCCAGCACTAAACCATGCCCCTAAATGCCACATCTACACAACTTTTACATACCTCCAGGGATGGTGACTCAACCACTTCATTGGGCAGCCTGTTGCAATGCTTGATAACCCTTTTGGTGAAATAACATTTCCTAATGCCTAGCCTAAACCTCCCCTGATGCATCTTGAGACCATTTTTCTCTCATCCTGTCACTTTTTACTTGGGGGAAGTGACCAATACCTGCTTCACTACAATTTCCTTTCAGGTATTTATAAAGAATGATAAGATCTCCCCTCAGCCTCATTCTTTCCAGACTAAACAGCCTGAGTTCCCTCAGCTACTCCTCATAAGATTTGATCCCCACACCCTTCACCATCTTCATCACACTTATTTGCACACATTTCAGTAGCTTTACATCTTTCTCATAGTCATTTCCTCCCTAAATTTTGCTTCTTGGACTTATGTTTCCCCCTCCCTGCAACTTACTTCTGTCTGATGAAGATGATGGATCAGAGCATTCATGAGTGCTCCACAGGACATCTCAGGACAACATAGAAAACTGATTGAAAAAAAGCCTGAATAGTGCATAAAGAAATAGAGTTGCCAATTAGAAAAAAAAAATTACACTAGTGAAATCTTGCCCCTAAATCAAGGTTGCAGAAAAATATCTCTCTTCATTCAGAATTCAGAGGCTGTGTCTAATAGTGCCATTTTGGACTTGTGGGCTGCTTCTATCTTAAATGTCTAACACACTTATTTACAATTGTAATTATTGTTCAAGGTCCCTTTTTACTTAAGAGTACTGCTGTTTCTGTTCTGTGAGGAATCTTGATAGGGCATCCTGCTAGGTATTATGTAAGAATTTCTTCTTGCATATATGTAAGCATCTTTTTAGTATGTGAGCCTGCTGCTCTAATTTTTCAGTAGTCTTCTCTTGAAAATACAAAAGCTGAAAGTGTTTCTTTTAAATTAACTATGTTTTCTTTTGACATATCCAGATTCGCATACTACAGCTGGATATCCTTGGATGTAAAGAATACCCATACAACCCACACCATACATTCAGTTTCAGTATGTCTTATTTAAGAACAGAAAATTGTGAATGGTTTGGACCTTCACAGTGAGTGGTAAGAACCAATATGTGTTACACACAGTGGCTAATTAGAGCAGAAAGCTGCCAAAGACACATCCACTTAACAGCTTCCTTAGCTGAGCTGACTGATGAGACAATACACTTGGGATTTTTATTTTTTTTTTTACAGCAGAAGTAGCCTGGATAATGTGAGTAATAGCTTCCCAGTTGTCTGAATTTTCAGTTTGCTAAATATGTGTTCCCCAAATTATTTTGATTATGTTCCAAATTTGGTTTTCTCATCCTTTTTTTTTTTTTAGAAAGAGTCCTAAAATTCAGTTTATCACACTAATTTTTATTTTTGCCAGAAAACCAGATATTAACCATGCATAAAAGGACCCCAGGAAACACTGTTATGATGCAGAAGAAACTCATACATTGGACCATAGCCAAATGTATGACACACAGAAACTAATTGAAAAAATACTATTCAAACAGATTAAAAATTTCTGGACTTGCTGTAGATTCTTTAACAAGACTCTCCATACCACGTATTTTGAGAAACTCTTCAGATTCCAAGAATTAAATTAAAGTTTGGTCAGCATGTCCTTCACTGAGCCAGGTTTTATTAAGCTGAGTAAATGCAAACAGATTTTTCCTGTGCCTCAGTGACTTAGTGCGTTTGTACCCATTCATTTTCTGTAATAGCCTCAAGTTTCATTAATTATTTTTTTAAATAATATAGAGCTTTACAAAGGTGTTATGTGAAACTGTCAGGGCAAAGACACTTGTTTGCTTACAAATTGATGTGACCCATGTCTTTTCTAACTACAATAATATGTAAATATGTGTGATGGGTTTGATTTTTGGACCCTCCTGAATAGCCAGGTTGTGGCTGAGCAAGAACTACATTTCCCAGTATTCCATGCGATTTTCTACATAAGTTCAGGGTATATCAGGGAGTCAGACACTCCTCTGCCTCTCTTCTTCCGGGGGTTGCTGGGCTTGGAGCGACATGGAATGCCGAGTGGTGATTTGCTATCTGAGGAGAGTAATGATTTTTTTTTCTCTTGTTAGCTTTTATTGATCTGTTTCTGGATTCTTAATTTCCCTTCGTGGCAGGGGGAGGTCATTTTTTTTGGGGGGGTGTCTCTGATTATGTATATATGGTATTTTAGTTGCATATTAGTGTTAATACATGAGTATATAATCATTCAGTTTTGGTCTGCTTGTTTTCAGCATTTTCAGTCTTTATTTTCTTCTCCTTTTCTCCCTTGGGCTCGTACAGGGGGCTGGGAGGAGGAGGAGAGATTGCATTCTACTGTGAGTTGGGGTGGTCGGTAGGTGGGTTCCACTCAAACCTTCACAATATGTTTCTTGTACAGTTTACATTTGCCATCATTTCAGCTCTAATTTCTCTCCTTGATTTAACCAAAATTTTTTTGAAAATCGTAGGAGGACTTGTTAGACCCCATATTACATAATTAATAATGGAATAATATAATTATATAATATATGATAGAATTATATAATTTGCTGATACTTTCTTCAGTGTCACAAGAAGCTATCTGTGAACAGTTGATGCAATGTTACTAACCTCAAGCAGAATCTGATCTGATTGTTGCTAAACTCCTTGTGTTTTGCTGAAAAGGAGATGCTAAAGAGTTTTATTGTGTGCTTTCATGATTCTGTATAACACTCTTTTCTGCTGTTAGCTGTTTACAGTTGATGATACAGCTCCTGGAATTACTGATTCATTGTAATTCACTGACAAAATTCTGCCTTCCCCCATTGCTGTACTGCCTGTGTATCTGTCAGACAACACGTTTCCAGTAATATTCTAGGTATTTTCTGATTTTTGAGAAGTATTTATATCATATAAAGAACTGTGTGTTTGCCAGAAGCTTCAAAGTTTCTGTATTCTTCCTTCATGCTGGAGGCCTTGGATCCTCTGTTACACTCAGAATCTCATTTATGGGTGGAGGAAGTTGACCTTGTATATTAAGTGAAGTCAAGAATTTATTGCTAGGATAATGGAAATCTTAACTGCCTAGTTCAGGAATTATCACTAGTCTAGATTTAATCATTACAGGAAAAGAAAGAATTACAGTTGCAGTACTTATAAACAGAAAATGTTGCAATATTATAAGTAATACAATTAAAATTGTAACATATCGACTTAGATCTTCCCAGGCACAGAGGTGAGGCTGATAGGTCAGTAGTTCTCAGGGTCATCTTTTTTACCCTTTTTAATAAATGGGCACAATGTTGCCCTTCTTCCAGTCACCAGGGATTCCTCCAGCCTGCCAGGACTTTTCAAATATCATGGAGAGTGGCTTGGCAACCATATTGGCCAATTCCCTCAGGACTCTGGGATGCATCTCGTCATGTCCCATAGATATGTTCAGGTTCCTCAGGTGGTCACAAACATCTTCCCCCGTAGCTAGAGGGCTACACTGCCCTGGTCCCCATCTTGTTGTCAATTGACCTAGGAGGATGAGGGGAGCTGTTGTAAATGAAGACTCAGGCAAAGAAAATGTTGTTGAGTACTTCAACTAGCTCTTCATCACTCAATACAAGGTCACTATTATCATCCATTGGTGGGGGTACTCTTTCTTTAATCTTCCTTTTCTGGTTGACATACCTGTAGAAGCTCTTCTTGTTAGTCTTCAATTCCCTTGCCAATTTCAGCTCCGTTGGCACCTTGGCCTTTCTGATCCCATTCCTACACAACCAAACAGCATCCTCATACTCTTCTAAGGTTCCTGTTCCTGCTTATGCTGTCTGGACAGTACCCTCTTGGTCTTCAGTTTGACCAGCAGGTCTCAACTCAGCCACACTGATCTCTTCCCTTCCCTGCCTGATTTCCTGCATTTGAGGACTGAACGTTCTTGCACTTTATGGAAAGAATCCTTCCATATTTGCCAACTCTGTTCTGCTCCCTTGTCCCTGAGGACCGCCTCCTAGGAGGTCCTGCCAACTAACTCCCTGAGCAGCCAAAAGTCTGCTTTCCTGAAATTTAGGGTCCTGACTATACTACTCACCTGTCCCATATCCCTCAGGAATCTGAGAATCACCAGTGCATAACCACTGCAGCCCAAGTTACCTCCAGTCTTGACATCACTGATGAGTTCAATTGTATCGGTAATCATTGGGTCCAGTATTGCATTCCCTTGAGTGGGGGTGTCTATTACCTGGGTTAAGAAATTATCTTCAATGCACTTTTAAGATTCTCTTAGATTGCATACAGCTTGCTGTACTACTTTTCCAGCATATGTCAGGGTGGTTGAAGTCCCCCAGTAGGGTGAGAGCTGGAGAGCATGGAGCCTCCTTTAGCTGAAGAATGAAAGCTTCATCAGCAGGTTCTATTTGATCAGGTGCCCTGTAGTATACACCAACAACAAGGTTTGTTTTGCTGCTTCAGTCTTCTACTCAGACCCATAAGCTTTTAACCTGTTCGTGACTACTCTTCAAAGACAGCTCTTCACACTCTATCCATTTCCTGATGTAGAGGGCAATGCCTCCACCCTTCCTTCCTGGTCTGTCCCTTCTGAACATCCTGCAGTAATTGAAGCCACACTTCAGCCATGGGTTTCATCCCAGCAAGTTTCAGTGACAGCAAATAGATAATAGATTTCTAGTAGCATGGTACCTTCCAACTCCCCCTGTTTGTTGCCCAAGCTTTGTGCATTTATATAGAGGCATTTCAGCTGGGCTGTTGGCCACATTGCCTTCTTAGTCCAGGGATGTTATTCGCCCTCTGTACTCAGCACTGGTGAGACCTCACCTTGAATCCTGTGTTCAGTTCTGAGCCCCTCACCACAAGAAGGATGTTGAGGCTCTGGAGCGAGTCCAGAGAAGAGCAACAAAACTGGTGAAGGGGCTGGAGAACAGGCCTTATGAGGAAAGGCTGAGAGAGCTGGGGTTGTTTAGCCTGGAGAAGAGGAGGCTGAGAGGAGACCTCATTGCTCTCTACAAATACCTGAAAGGAGGTTGTATAGAGGAGGGAGCTGGCTTCTCCCTAGTGACAGGGGACAGGACAAGAGGGAATGGCCTCAAGCTCCACCATGGAAGGTTAAGGCTCAACATAAGGAAAAAAAAATCACAGAAAGGATCATTGGGCACAGGAATAGGCTACCCAGGGAGGTGGTTGACTTGCCTTCCCTGGAGGTGTTTAAGGTGAGGGTAGATGAGGTACTGAGGGGCATGGTTTAGAGATTGGTGGGAATGGTTGGATTCGATGATCTGGTGCATCTCTTCCAACCTGGTGATTCTGTGATTCTGTGATTTCCTTTAAGTTGTTCTGCAGAAGATTCCTTGCTGTCATCTACTATCTCAGGAGCCTCCCACTCATCTCCACAGGACTTCAGCTGTGCTGTAGCATCCCCAGCATGGCCCAGGGTGGCAGGTGGAGGGCCCATACCAGCACTCCACCCCTCTAACCAATGTATCCTCTGTTATTATGGTGACACCAGCCATGAGCCATGTATTAATAGACTGGGTCCGTCTGATCTTTCCAATGTGATTGCCCATTACAGGAAGGACAGAGGAAAAAGATCACCTGGGCCCCAGATTCCCACATTAGATGTCCCAAGGCCATAAAATCTCTCTTGATCACCTGTGGGCCACATACTGCATCTTTCTCACCTCCCACATGGAACAGCAGTAATCAGTAGTGCTCTGATGGCCTTACCAGACTGAGGAGTTTCCTAGCAATATCCCTTACACAGGCTCCTGAGAGGCAGCAGACTTCCCTGCAAGTAGGGTCTGCTCATCATATTGGACCCTCTATTCCTCCCAGCAGAGAGTCTCCTACGACTATGATCTTTTCCTCCTTGTGGAAGTTGTAGTAATATAGGTGGTGGTGGAGGAGTTGTTCTGGTCTTGGCCCTTCTTGTATTGTAGACAAATCATCCACCCACATTTTCCTCTGGTCCATCTTCCACAGCTAAAGCATTGTGTTTATTGTGCCCTTGGGGAGGCATGGGAAGAAAGGGGTTCATTTCGTGGACTTACTTCAACTTACTGTTTCCCTTTAAGTCCTTGCCTAGATCCTGGCAGGGGGAGAATAACAAATCCCTTCAATCAGGCTGTCTCTGTTCCTGTTTCAAGGATCTCAAGGTGTGGTTCCACCAGTCTATCTCTTGCTCAGACTCCCTGATGCGCTTTAGCCTCTCTACTTCCTCTCAGGAAGCCACTTGCCCCCACTCCTTGTTGGAGGGTTCCCTCACTCAACGGAGTATTTTTTATGCTTCAGTCTAGTGCCCAGCTGCAGCACTTAGTGTTTCTGCTGCCATCACTCGCTGATTGAGAAAAGTCCTTGATTCTGGGTCAAGGTAAATTCCACAGGCCATTTCTTGTTTGCCACTTCTTCTTGTAGAAGTAATTAATAAAATAGCTCCTCAAAATGTGAGAGTCAATGCTGCAGAGCTACTCTATCCTTCCATTGCAAAGAGATACTTTAAACATACATGAATACCTGTGTTTAAACTTACAATAGTGTTAAAGTTCAGCTCAGACTAGCAATTAACACTGAATTAGACCCATACAGACTTCTTAACACTCTTGTCTAATTTAATAACCAGCCACGATACGTTCCACAGTACTAGGGTCTGTGCAAAAATTGGTTTTGAAGGAAGTCTAGACTGGGTTATTTGTTTATGATACATCATGTCACAACAACTGGACATTTTTAAATATTCAGTATGAAAAATTGTCTACAATGTTACATTTGTTTATTCTACTTTTATTCATTTTACAAATGTAATCCAACATCTGTAGATTAATATGACATTTTCATGCCTCAGTACTTTTGTTCCCTGAGATACATTATGACAAAAAACATTAAAAGAATACCTGAATTTCACATCAGATTTTATCAGTCTTTGGAACAATGGCAATACTTAATGTAAAACCTGCATTTAGATACTAACATTTTTGCAAACTGGCCACCAAAACTACATAATATTATAATACATCAAACAAAACAAAACCATATAAATAACATATTTGAGACTGAGCAACATACTTAATTTTTTGAACTTATAGTTTGAAAAGTAAAAGTAGCAAGCTTAATAAATGTCATGTAAAATAAAATTTATGTATGAAAAGTAGTTTCTCTTCATTTTGGTGTAAACACAAGCTTTAAGAATAGGGCTACTTAAATTTTACTATACTCAGAATCATGATTTAAAATCAATATTACTGGTATGAAGTCAGGTTTTAAAATATATGCTTTAAACTAGAATTTCATGGCAAACTCTAGACCAAGGAATGTTTATGAGCGTCTGTAAAAAACCTGGTTTTGCCTGCTCTTCTTTCTTGTTTGCAATAAAAGTCAGGTAAATTGCATAAAGATATTTCTATATTTGCAGTAGATGAAACAAGATGGTTAATAGTTATTCAGCAACTGAATGTATGTAAACATAATCCATGGTCCTGTTTCCATTAAAATTTGAATTGCTAGCATCTCATTCACTTGCTGGTTGAGTTATCAACAATGTCATCCTACATCAGCCACTTTCTTCTGCATAAGACTACCTACTTACATGATGATCTGAAAATTTCTCTGTACTTCAGTGCTTCAGTGACTGGATCAGTCTAGAATCACATAGTGCAATCTAAGATGTTTTATGCATATACTACTATAATGAAGTATTGTTGTGAACTCAAGTCTTATGATAACTTTCTTAGCCAAATACTTCGCAATATTTTTGCAAAGTTTGTTTCATTGTACTTGGAACATTAAGCAAGGGAGGTTACTTTGACAGATAATTTTTTCACTTTTCAGTAAGATGTGTTTTTCAAGTCTTTTTCAACTAGTTTTAGAAAAAAATAGAATTTATCCTGGAATAGTAGTTTTTGTATCATAATAAAATCATTTTCATTTTATAGATATACAAACAAAAGTGAAAAAAGTTTTAGGAAAAATATTAGGAAGAATTTGCATTGTTCATTATTCATGACAAAATCACTTGAAATGTTTGCAATCCTACTTTTCATTTGTCTTAAGGAAACAAGGTATATTATGGAATGAAATATCAGTAAAAGGAAATTAGGCATAGCATCATAAACTGCTCTTGTGTTTGACAAAAAGCTGCCATTTTTTATTATTACAGAGAATCTGGATATAGGTTTGGTTTTAGATGCACAGATTTTTCTTTCTAATTCATCTTCTGTAAAGAAATTAGTCTAGTGATAGTGACTGATATAGCTGATAGATATCTATAGAATATGCTGGGTCAGAAACAGTCCATTGAACTCTTACCAAGGGTCTATCTTTAAAGATGAAAAGATACTGGTAAACCTCAAAACTTATTTGCTCTCGTGTTTTCAGCCCTGATCCCTAGTTCTGTGAAATAAACAAGAATGACTCCCATAAATTTAAAAGACCTAAGTATTTCATGAGTGTTTAGCAATGCCAAGCTATTGTATGCATTGGGTGAGATAAGCCTTTACAAGAGGAAGAAACAGGAAAATTCCTCTCCAACCACTTGTTATTTCCTTTCCCATCTAATCTCTGTGACCTGCTGATTCTCCTTCCTCATGTCCTCAATACACAAGAAATTTTCTCATACTGGTGTGCATATTCAGTGAAGTTATGACACACATTCAGTTGTACTTAAAGTAAAACAAGTGAAAATCAATCACAGTAAAACATTTGTAAGTTACTTTCAAGTTTGGCAAGATTTAAAATCACCATTTGTAAAGTACTTACTCTCTCATTGGGTTCACCAACCTTTAATATGAATTTCTTCCCTGGCTGTTTTTTGTATCATTAATAAATAGATTTTTTCCTGTATACTTTTTATATTGTTTACATTACTTTTCACTGCAATTTAATATTGGAACCATCACATTTTATAGCCCCATAAAGTTATAAAGGTTATATCAATTTCTAACATAACACTTTTTATGGAAATAACAAAGATTTTCTGTGAAGTCAGCCTTCCAAAAAGACCTATAGTGCTGCTCTGCACAGACAGTAATAATAGCAATAATATTTATTTAGTACCTTTCATCTAAGATTGGCAAATATTTTGCATGAAGTCCTAGTTCTGTGTTTGCTTTAGACTACACCACTGCATTTTGTCTCAGCAGGAGCATGAAGGTAAATCAGAGTATTGCTTTTACAGATGCTATACCTATTATAGGAATGCAAATTATACCCCTACCTGCAGATATTTGGTCACCAGCAGTATCAGGAATCTTCCTCCTCTCATCACAAAAAATAAAGGTGAAGGGACGGTACTGATATTGCCACACCATCTTTTACCTACAGTTCTTTTCCCCAGTTATTGGAGTCTCCATTGTGCTGCAGATAAATAGTATTTTTTCCATTGAATTTCCATTGAATTGCGAGAATTAAGATGATCATGCAAATTCATGTCAGCAGTGAGGGAGGGTTTGAGGTAGAATACATTGTTCCAAATGAACAGTTTTTTTTATTTTAATGATTAGATCAGTGTCTTCAGAGTGTGAGTCATTTAACTTTGGTATGTATTGGAAAGGTATACATTCACCCATTTCAACAACACTACAGTGTATATCACCTGATTATGATGACAATTGTCAAACAAAAATATTCTATCTTTTCTTCGAATGGCTCTCTAAAATTTCTCCCCTGTCAGTAACTTTTTTTTTTCTTTTCCAATCACATGAAATTTATTTCCTCGTCAGGGACAACACAATAATATCAGATTTTTTTGTGTTATGTTGGAATGTTTTGTTCAAAGCTGGATGTATTTAAGCAGCTTTAATTCTAATAAGCCTGGATGATCTTTAATTTTTTCAAGGTATAAAATTGGAAAGAAATCTCATGCAGTATTTGTAATTTCGTGTCTTCTAGAGAGCTGAGGTTTGTTCTGCAAGGCAAAAGCTTTAGCTTTCCCAAACACAACAAGAATGTTTCTGCTGACTTGGTTTTTCAATAATTTAATACTTTCGTAGTGTGCCAAAAGGAATGTAATGTTGAAATTTCCAGAAGAACTACTTTAAGCTGTTGTATTACTAACATCATCTTATCATCGTTTATTTAACTTTGAATATTAGCAATTATAGTCTGTTATGTTTTAGAAAGAATTAGTTTATAAGATTAATTTATAAACTTAACAGTGGTAAATGACAAATAAAGCCAAAAACTGGTAAAATGATTGATGATATTCCAAGTATATATTTGAGTTTTCCTCTCCCTCTTAGTGTTTTCTTACAAAATTGTACCAAAGTCCTGTGAAAAGCATTTTAATTGCTAGAGCTATTAGGACAATACTCTAAAGGTCTTGAGTTCATTTCACTTAATATTAGGAACAGATACCTTTTTCTTTTATTAAAAAATCTAAAAATATGATATGGACTCTTATCAGTTCTTACATGATAGTTGGTACCATCTCATCATCAGCTCTTCAACTCTGGTCATACCTGCCACGATGTATTACTGCTTTGTTTTTTAACCTCTGTACTTGTTTGTTTTCCTACTGCAGTCTCATAGCCTTGTAAGTATGGCATTATCATTATTTGTAATAGACCAAGTTAACCCCACTGACTTCAAGCATGTCTGAACCTCCTTGGAAACTATTTAACTTGTAATGTCAGTTTTCAAATGACCATATGACTATTGTCTACTCTGGTTAGCTTTTGCTTAGTTTGGTACAACTGTACATCCACTATTATGTAGGCTATAACTAATACAGTAATAAAAAGTTACTGACTAGAATCAACTATCTATAACCCTAGCATAAAATACAGTCTAGAGGACTGTATGCATAGGGATGATAGAAGACATCTTGAAAGGGCATGCAAGGGTTGATTGTAGAGGCCTCAGGACAACAAGCAACTCAGTTGTGGTGAGTTACTTGAGATAAATTCACCACAACCTTGAGTGTTTTGCAAAATCAGTATTAGGGATAACAAAGAGAACGAAGAACAAGTCATCAAGATATGTAACACACATCTCATATAGTAAATTCAGACATAATGTGGATTTGCAGGAGAAGGAGAAGAGGACAAAGTGTAAAGCATGCTAGAAAACATCAAAATATTACCAAAAGGATCCTAGAGTCAAAATGCAGAAATGGTAGGCAATACCTTACTCATCTCAGCAAAGGACATGGGTTGTTGAAAACTTGTGGTAAACCTCCATCCTTGTATTGAAAATGTTGACTTCAGGACCCAGGAGGGCAGTGGAAAGCTGATCATATTATCAGAGAAAGGGGTAGATATTAGCAAGTCTGTTTATACAACATTTTAACTGTGTATAATTTGAACTGATAATAATTATTCCCTTAGACAGGGAAGACTTTAACCAGAATAACAGTGAATTATGGTTTTGAATGTACGGCATGTTCCTGTCTGTAATAAGATTACAGTAGTGAGAAACAAATGAGAATTCAAGCAACTTAATCTGTGACTCATATGTAATGAATTGGTAATAACCTACAGCACAGTATTTTTACTTTAACTCCATCTTTCCCTGCTGTTCTTCATTTCTGTGTTGTCTTATGCTTTTGCCATTCTACCAGCTCATCACATTAGTCCCCTTCTCATATTTTAGTTTGAAGTAAAAAAATCCTAATGTTAATCAGCTGTTCATTATGAGCTCATTAGCCTCTCTTCCTTAAAATCCTTCCTTATAAGCCATAGATGATGCAAAAGAATTAATGGTGAGTTAGTAAGAAGTCAGACTCTCTGATGATCTGGCTTTGTTTTTTTTAATTGTGAATAAATCAGAAAAGGTACTTTTTATGCCTTTCTACCTTATGGATTGCCTGCTAGATAGTTGTAAGAAAGGATACTACATTTTTTCAATGGATTCCTGCTAAAGTCTGCCATGAAAGTGTAATAATTGAAGTAGTATATTTCTACATGTTGTTTTCCGTATAAACTCAGACATCTCCAGGCTCTTCTTGCCTGCAACCTGTGTTCTGTATTGCAATGCCATTGAAGCTATACCTTTAACATTTCTGTAATTACAAGAGTGTTTTTTAGGATCCAATATTCCAAAGACATATAGAAATAAAGTGGGAAATCTATTTATGTATTTGTGTGTCTACCTATTATAACTTGAACTTTTCAATAAAAGAGTAAACCTCTGTCATTGTACAGCAGCATGGGAACGTAATCCTGACAGAAGCCAATGTTCTCTACATAATGATTCAAAGTTAAAAGAAATAAACAGCTTTTTATTCTTTTGCACATTTTTTTAAAAATCTGAGCATGTAAACAAAAAAGAAAAAGAAAAATAAAGGAAAAAAGTTTTAATACTCCTCTTAGATCTTGTGACAGAAAGTGAGTAAGAACAATGTTAGGTTTATGACATCATTATACTTTTGAGAGCCAAATTTTGTTTGATCAGTTTGTACATTGCTAATGTCTTTGCTTTGAATTATTATTTACTTTTATCTCATGAATAACTGTCTATCACTTATAAAAATTAAGATTTAATAAAGTTTAGTGATCCCACAATTTTGATAGCTATGTATTTTTCTGTGAGGTTGCAAGCTGCTAGCTAGACTAGCCTGTAGACTAGCAGACATGGTTTCTGTCAAGTGCCTATTCAGTACGGAAGTAGTTCCCATTACTTTTCCTTATTTCTCTGTGAGATATTAGATTGCTGAAGATCTGGTCATATGTTATAGTTTTGTTGATTAAGAAATAGCATTTGTTAGTTCAAACCCAGAAGCTAGAGTTGGTTGCTAAGTCTTAATAGAGATCTGTAGAAGAGCAGTAAGAAGTAACTACCTGAGTAGTTCATTGTTCATATGCCATACTTTTCTATGAATGTGATATACATACCCTTTAGAAAAAGAAAGATAGGGAGAGGAAGTTTCTATGGCTGAGGCCCTGTGCAGGCTACAGAGATTTGGCTTCTTCCAGACTCAGCTTCCTATGGAAACCCTGCTGGAGAGAAAAGGCAGAAAGGAGCCATTGTTCTTTGGGGCAGTCATGGGCACAACTTTACAACTAACCATTGTTGGGCTTGTTCAATCTGCAGTGACCCCAGTTGTGTTCTATTGGTCACATCAGCAATGAATAAAATGAGACAAAACTTCCATTTTGAACAGTGGTGCTCACCTGAGGTAGGGACACCCCCTTCAATCTCTCATTGCATATGGGTCTACAAGTACTTGTGTAGCTTCTGCCACTGCTTAAAAAAAATCTGTCTCTTATAAAATACTTGAACCTGAAATGATCTAAGACATTCTTCACAACATTTAAACTTACCATACAGATGTTATAATTAGCCTTGTCTTTCTGGATAGGTGAAAATGTATCTTAAGTAATCTGCTTTGGGTGAATATGATAGTCTCATGAGAAACAGAAGAAGAGGAAGAGCTGAAAAGCATATTATAGAAAAAATAAATCATATTATACCACAGTGTCAGCATCTTGCTCCTCAGCCATTTTTCACTATCTTCCAGTGTCATTGTAACCTTCCGCACAAGGTTAAGTGTCACAGCGTGGGTGTATCAAAATAGCAATGTTTCTCACATAAGAAAAATGCTGTACCATTGACTCTACCATATTTTGTGGAGAGAGATGTTATAAAGACATAAAAGAACACTAAAAAGAAAAGCTAGACTGTTTTCTACATTTGATTTAATATGTATCAATCAAATGAGTTTACATAAATGCCACCATATACCAGGCTAGAAATTATTTTCATCGGTATCCCAGATGCTTTTTGGTTTTGTATGTGAACCTTGTATACAAATTTGTTATGTTCTAAATGCCATCAAATTCCATTTCACAAGCAAAAACTAGAAATCAGATTATCACTTTGATTGACCCCAAAATAATATATATAAATATCAAAGTAACTGCAGAGCTGATTAGTATGGAGAACAGAAGGGATGAGCATCTCCAGGAAGTGAGAACTGAAGGAGATGCTCAAAACACAAGTATATTGAGGTGTTCAAAACAGTTTAGGATATTTCCAAACAAAGAAAAGAATACCAGAAAGAGCTAGGGCATGTCCTGGGCATCTATGAAAGATACTCCTAAGCAGACTCTAGTAAAGGCTGTTATACCATGCAGTGAAAAGCAGGTAACAGTGCCCTACCTAACATCAATATGTTATATGTTTACCTCCACATAGTCTTGATTCACCTCTGCTCCCTTTTTTTTCTTGCACAGTGCTGGGATTTTATTGTCAGACCTGTTTGCCTGCTGTCTCTTCATAATCTTATGTAACTCAGTATAAAAACATGTAGACATAGAAAAAAATAGGGGTTTTTATTTTATTTCCCTATCTAAAATGTCCATAACCCATGTACTTACAAATTTTTATTTTAATGAAAGTCTTCATTTTTTAATGATTGGGGTTTTTTTTTTTAATTTCACAGTGTTTGGAGTTGATAGCAATACAGATTTCCAGTACAGAACTTCCATAATGGTTTCAAAAACAGCAAAAAGGAGTTCCTTCTTTGCTAATTTTTATATTAATTTGTTGTCTTTCTGAAAAGGGAGAAGCAAATAAAGTATGTCAAGATAGGGAAGAGTTGTTCTAAAATCCCACTTTCTCTTCACAGGAGTGTTTTATATGTCTCTCTTTATGGATTGAATATAACATTTCTTCCTCACTACCCCTCTAGCTCATGTGGCCTTTCCCTACCTGTATTTCTGCTAGCTGAGTGCTCTACTCATCCATTCTGTTGCTTTACTTCTTCATATCTGTATCCAGTTATTGATTTTAGCTAATATTTGCATGGATTATTAAAACATGGAGAGTTGATTTATTTAGCCCTTTATAAGATGGTCTAAACAATGCAACCTGTACCAGTTTACTCCAGATTATACTGGAAATTAGTTTAGTCAGCAATCAAGAGAATTACAAAAAGTATACTTTACAAGGAAATTCCAGGCTGCGCAATTAATACAGTTGTAGTGCATTTTGTTTTCTGAATGTCCATTTTAATAGAATAATTCTTCTAAACAAAAGGAAATAGAAAATCCATTAAATCCAGGAACTGTTTCCTGGTATCTAGTTTCCTATTTTTTTATTTTAATTTATTTCTTAATTTAAACTTGTTAAATTTATTGCTAACATTTTCTTAGTCCTAATCTTTTTTTTTTTCTATGGAGTTTACAACCTTTATACACATACAATGTTTTCACATCCTTTTTCTGTTGTCATATGGCCAAGGTATACAGAGTAGTGTTTGGGTTTCACATTTGCTCTTCCTAACATATTCTCCCTCACCTTTTGTTCGATTTTTGCTGCTCTGCTATGAAATGTATCTTATTTGCTTGTTTACTTTTGTAGTAAACCGGTACCCAGAACTGAACACAATATTCCAGGCTTAGTTGCATGCATGTTATGCTGTGAATGATTATTATTTCCTCACTCTTTGACATCTCTTTGTATGAAACCCAAAAGTTCATTGGCATTCCTTAATGCCATATCACTCTGTAGATTCATACACAATTTTCTGCCCATTACCACCTCCATGGTTCTTTAAGCATTACTGCTTTCCAAATTTCCTTCTCATATTCCATAGCTATGTTTTGGATTATTTTTCTTCAGATGTTATTAGATGGCCTTGTTCCAAATTGAACCTCACTTTTCTAGTGTGTCCATGTTTTTAATATTGCTTGGTCCCTTCTTATTTTTCTTGCCATCACTGGTGTTTGCAACACTTCCTAATTTAGTATAATATGTGAATTTCATTAACTTGCTGTTTACTCCCACTTTCAAATCATTAATTAGGGTGTCAAAAAACCCTGGAACTAACTCCAGTCCCTTCAGTTCTACTAGACAGCTTGCCCACAACTTGATACATTGCTGTGTATCATAATCTCTTGTTAATGGCCTTTCAGTCACTTTTCAGTCCCTATGACACTGTCCCTATCCAAATGACTTTTAATTAATTTTGAAAGAGGGATTTTGACAGCTAATATGAAATCATCTTTTTTTTTTTTGTGCCTGAGACAGGATTCATACAAAAATAGATTTAATCTATTTTGGTTTTTTGTACTAAAATTAAAACTCTGCCATAAACAACAAACCCATCTTTTTTTTTTGACCCTGACAGGTTCATGCTGCTCATTTCATATGATTCCATTATCTCCTAGCTATTCAATGGACATTTTGCTCCTTATATTTATTTCCTTGCTTCATTCAAGTTGAAATTAAAGCCTATGAGGTGAGAGGTTCATAATTCTGCTGCTTGTTTGCTTTTTTGCTATTATTTCAGAAACTCTCAAGCTCTTTCAGAATCCAAAAGCAAAATATTTATGAAGCAATTTTTCCTCTCTTTTCTTTCCTCAAAATATATGCCTGCTGCAATCAAATTGCCTGTTATAATAATTCCAAGGTTTTCCTCCTTGTTACCTTTGTCAGTAACTTTTGTGTATGACCTGTTTTAAAATTTCCCAGCTTCTTTCCTTTCTTTTTTAATTGAAAAAAAAAATCCATTTATCATTTACATCACAGATATCCCCATCTATGTATTCTGAAGTCATATTAGGAGACATGATGGGGGATGCCTTCTCCCAGTCATTTTTTTATTGCTTTTCTGTAAACAGTGTTTTTAAGCAGATTTCTTAGCACTCACAGTTCCCCAGGAGTATAGATTGATACATTACAAAGCTGTAAGGGACCATTATGATCATCTACTCTGACCTTCTGCACAGTACACCACAGCAATGTTTAGGAGAACCTTCAAACCACCTACTGTGAAAGCAAAATAATACATAAAATGTTTCCAGTAAAAATATTCCCATTCATTTCTATCCTATTCAGATACCCCTGTTATGCTCATCACCATAATATCTGGTGGAACATATCTAATGCGATACATTCCTTTCTTCGGATTAGCTTAGTGAGGGTCATAGTTTATTAGAACACTACACCTATGCCCTTAGCTGTTAAAAAAAAAACCCAAATCACAATGCCCTACAAAAATATGATGAGCTTACAGAAACATTTGTAAAGATTAAGAGAAAACTTCTCTCTTGAGATCAAGAGGCTAAAGAATTCTTTCTTTTCTCCCTGCCCAGCATAAAAATCTTGTACTAGATTGCATTCTGTTTAAATGCTAAGTGCACATTAAGGTCTGCTAAACACATACAGAATTCCCCAGTTCTTCAGGATAAGCAATTAATGACAGTTAGAGGTGGGAATGATGACAAATCCAATTAAATTACTGATGTACTGCAAGATCTCACATCAGATCCTAGATTATATTTTGATTGGCAGTTTGGGTACCAGCTGTGGTGGTATGCCATAAAACCAGCACATTATGTCCTGGTAACAGCGCCATAAAACAGATTCACTATTACTCTTACCCTCCCTATACAACAGAGGACATTTATAGCAACCTTCCGACCAGACTGAAAACTTTTTGTCTTCATCATTAGTTTATGATTTTTATTTCAGGAGTTTTAAAAATTATTGTGGTATAAATACATAAAATGTTACAGATCTATGGCATCAACACTCACTGCATCTCCATTTGTATTTGTATGGGCAATCCAGCCATTTACATTGAATGCTTGATTCTATCTGTGTTACTGTTTAAAGACATAGGACATAAGCGACTCAAAGTTAAAAAAAAATCAAACCCAAAAAATAGTATTTCTATACATATTGCACTGTATTCACATACACTACTTGGGAAAGCAAGGGAAAAATACAGAAGACCCACATTTTGGTAATTTTTTTTTCATGACTTGTTACAGTCAAAAGGAAGCTTTACAATGATAATCAGGGCTGGAGCACAGTTTTCTGTGAATTGCTTTTTATTGCTGTTTCAGGAAAAAAGTGCAATCTTCAGCATTCCCCAAGTGCAGGCTTTTGAAGCTTTGAGGGAGTAACCAGGGACCCAACTACTTCCCAAAAGAGCCTGACTGCACTTCTCACTGTATTTTTTTGCCTCAGTTCGGAACTCATTATTTGTCTCAGTACACCTTAGAATGTGTCCTCCAACAATGCTACCTAAATTTAGGAACTTAAAAATGACAAAACCACATATATAAAAAGAATTAGCTGTAGATCTATAAAATATTTATATAATAAAATTAAAGAAAATTCTTATATATTTATAAGCAGTCCTTGCTATGTTATACATAGTATCTATGTTATTTAAAAAAATAAAAGTCTGAAATAATTTTAAATCTAAAAAAATAGACCATTCAGATTACAACTATCTTGGATAAGGATGGCACGTATAAATAATAATATAAGAAAATGTGACAGCGCACTTGTTTTTCTCTGATACTATTTTGTATTTTCTCCACTTACTAAAAACATGAAATTGAATATATATATTTATAGCAGCTTAAAGATTATCTGTTGTCTTGAATTTGATATTAAAGTACTAAATTTAGCATTAGTATACTAACAATATTTAAGAAAATTGAAGTCTATATAGGAACTGATGAAAATTCACTTTGCACTAGGTGACTTTTCTGTCACATTCTATCTAGAAATGATTTAGCCACAGGTTGGAGAATAAATACTGGCAAGCTACTGGAAACAAACATTTGAATCTGAAAGAAGATTTGCATATATGCATGGTGACAAATCCAGTGATTAAAAGAAATTACATCTCCATTCTCAGAGATGCCTCTCTGTCCTTAATGAATACAGAGTAACCCTACAGTGAGAGGAAAATATCACATATGTTTCAGTTTGAACAGTGACAATGTCATTACAGCAGTGCTCAAATTCTCTTTGAACCACAAACATTCCAAAACCTGAAAATAACCAATAAAAATTGGAGCAGAAACACCTGAACCACTTGGGGGGGGCGGGGG
>WAAB01004741.1:23770-34358 GCA_013389865.1 Piaya cayana | reverse complement strand
AGTTGGGGGAGGGGCAGAAAAATGGAAGAGGAATCATACCTCTTTTTTCACACTGGTGAACAGTATGTGCACCTAGAAGTCTGTCTGAGTTTTTGTGTCTGTAATATTAGGGAAATAGGAGACATTGTCTGTCTACATCAATTTCTCCGTGTTTATGAATAGGTAGGTATTTCAGATTAAAGTCCAGTGAATCCAAGAAGCAAATTACTGGTAGTCATACTTATCACTTCATGATTAGCATAAAGATTTATATATGTCTAGACAAGACTCTAAACTGTTACAGTGGCATCTGATCTTATCTTCCTGAAATAGATTTTACTCCCTATTTATAAAGCTGTTACAAAGGACAGAAACACTCAGAATCTCACTCTGAAGCAGTCTAGTTTTAACTTAAAGATATCTTATTAAAACAACCTCAGCTTTATCAAAATGCTTATTAGATAAATAAGGCATTATAATGAGAATGAACAGGCTAGTTGCCAAGAACCAATTAATAAAATACAACATATATTACCAGTGGAACTGGATCACAATAGTGATTAAAAAAATCAGTTTAAATATTCCGTGACTGAGCTATTTCTACTTATTTCTCTGAACTAGGGGAAAAAAAAAAAAAAGAAAAAGAAAAGGAAATAAGAGAGAAAGTAAATTCTTCAGCAGAAACTTTCATTCCTTAGTTTGCAGTTGTTATTAATAGAGTGGATGCTAACATAGCACTTGCACTATCCAGAACCTGAAAAAGGAAATTGTAATAGATATTTCTCTAGAGCCATTTGGCTTAGCAACCTAGAGTTTAGGTCTGCAATTCACTCCCTGCAGGGCTGCAGAATCTATGGACTTCAAGGTTTTAAAAAATATTTTAATACTAAGGCATTTTAATATAAACTCATGGCTGGTTTGATCTACTACTGGTGATAGCTGTCCTTTGAGTAGGAGACTGGTCTTGATGTGCTCTGATAGTACCTTCCAAGCAGGAGTTCTATGATTCCATGTCAAATTGAAGCATTCAACTTTATTATAGTTTCTCACATTATATAAGTAAATACAATATGAAGGTTTTAGAAGAAAAAAGGTAGTAAAATAGTTACATTTCTTTCTTAAAATTATGTGGATACAGAAGCCAGTGTCATTTTCAAAAGGCAACTTTCCACAGGGTTTTACTTCTTATCACGCTCAAGACTCTCAGTAATGATACAACCTTAACTGCATCATGCTTTCAACGCAGGTAGATGCCTAGATTCATGAAAAATCCCTTTGACTTTGGCAGCCTTTGTCCAGCTACAAGCAGACAAGATCTGAAATTTCTAGATGCCTGGGAGCTGTGCGTTCAAGAGACAGGACAGTCATATCACAGGGTGCACAGGAGCACTCACTGAGCATCCATAAATAAACCAATGGTGAGTGTGTATAATTCACCTGGCCTACCATTGCATAAGTGCTGCATCCACACTTTCCTAGCAACCACTTTTCCAGAGACCTCACAGCCCTAGAAAATGGTTTGGAAAACAATGTAAACATCCTATTTCATGGTTTTTCTTACGGACATAGATCTTACTCATACGACACAGATAAACTCATGTTATATGTGAAGACGCTGACACCCACAGGGACTGATGGATCTCTGGAGACCTTTCAACCCTTTTCAGGTTTCTTATAACCTTTGCCTGTTGCCTGTAGTGAAACTGCACTACAGGGTTGTCCATACAGCAACATGGAGGACCAAGGGTTTGATGATTATGTTAGTATAACTCTAAGCCTTGCATTAATTTACAGTATTTTTTTGAAAAATGACTGAATCAAGAAAGTAAAATCCTTATATTTTTCTGGGCTAAAAAAAAGGGCTAAAGAGAGCAAAGGACAATAATAATTTTTCTCATTTCCCTGTTTCTGGACTTCAAGTCCTGCTTCTGATTACCAGTATACAATTTTTTTTCTCTCAAATGCAAGTGTTAAGAAACATGAAGCTGCAAGGTGAGTTCTCCTATGTATGCAAATGTATTATATGTATATACAGGCTATAACATAGTTCTTAATGATCACTGCACAACTGTATCAGTCTTTTTTTTAGGTATTTCTCCACAGTCACACATCTTGGACACATATTTCTGCTAGAAACATTAAGTTTTCTTTTCCATTTGCTGCACAGATTTTTCAGCTGTAGTTTAGATGCTGATGTTTTACATGTGTGTCCTTTAGCCTTATTTCTCCCATCCTCGACTATTGCATTTGGCTTAATCAACACAGTGCAAAAAAGGAAGGCAAACCTGCCAAATACTGGACATTTGATATCTGAAGTGTACCTCTTGACCTTTGACTGAGATGGATATTTCAGTCCTACACTCGAAAATTACCCTTCAAAAGACTTGAATTCAAATTACCACACGATATGTCATCTTCTAATCTGATGTGACTGGAATGATAACATTTGCTTTGATGTGCAGTCTAATCCAGTGTGACTGATCAGATGCAACCTGCCATAATACTGCAAAGGGCAATGCATCATGCTCAGAAACTAAACCCAGTCTATTTTCTGGAAGTCATAGAAAAGGAATCTACCTAAATTTTACTTATTATGGGGCCTTTTAAGGGCTTTTAAACCCAATAATGACAACTCTCTTAGCTAAAATATTAATTTTCATTGTCTCCCAAGTCTGACTCTAGTTACTCCTATAGTACCTGCAATTTGGCTATTTTTCTATCAAGAAATGTGAAAATTTCCAAACACTGGAGAATGCCTGATGATTTGATTTAAATTTAAACTTGCTGTCTCTCTACCTACCTGCAATAGTTTCTTACATTATCTATACAGAAAATATTTCTTTGTGGTATGAGATGCAGCTCAAGTATAGGAGAACACAACATCCAACAGCACTAGACGTCGGCAGCTATTTATCTTTCCTTTCCCATTATTTTTGGATTAGAGCATTTTTGGGGGAAACTTTTACAGAATCTAGTATCACCCTACATGATTTCCTAAATAACTTGCAAACTCTGAGGCAAGTCTCCCACACACACCCAGGGCCAACTCTTTCTAGTCCTCTGAAATGACAGAAAACTTTAATTATAAAGCAATGGAGGGATAGGTAAAAGCATATCCAATGATTCACTGAGTGAAAGAGGTGGAGCAATACAGAAAGGGTCCATCTTGTTCTTCAGCAAGACAGTCATAACCACTGAGGCTGCAACACATAGTTTTTTGAATAAGTATGTAAAATGCTGCTGAAATATTAACAATTTCCCATAACAATAGATTTTCAGTGAATATCTAATGACACATAGAATATTAATAATCAATATTGCTCAGGATGCACTCAGCAGTACAAGACATTGCATAGAGGGAAGTAATGCTGTGTAAGCATGAAGGTAAAGATGTTAAAAACTGATGTGTCCAGTCCTCATGCTTATCCACAGAGGTGAGCACCTCATGTGAGAAGGACATTTCTTTCTCTAACATATGGACACTTCATATCAGCTCTTTTCTTGGTTTATTTTACTTAAATAGGCTGTCAAAAATGGTTTGTGTTTTAAGCAGGAAAGAAATGTAGACAGTCTGAAATAGAAAATATAAAAATACATGGCAACTGGAAATTTATATTTCCATTATAAACTCAAATATTTAAACCTAATTCTTTGCTTTCTGATGAAAGACCCTTGGAGGAACTTGCTAGTAGTTTTGCCAGGTCCAGTTTGCTTCTGCTGCATTGGGGTTAAGAATTCAGGGAAGTTAGAGTAGATGTCATGTAAGCAAAACATTCTTGTTCTTTCAGAGGCAAGAAAGCACTTCAAAATATTTAAAGCATTACTCAGGTATCGGATGCAATAGAAATTGTAACGCATCTTCTGATAGGACTGGGAAGTAAAACCGTAGTAAAAGGTGTAGAGAAAATAATTATCTGGTTTAAATATTTTCATTAAATTTCTTAATAAAAACAATAATATGTTAAAAAAAAGAAAAAAGTAGAAAAATCTAATTCTGCAGCAGTAATTCTGCGGATTTTATTAGGCTAGGGGCTTTATACTGATATCAAACTACACCTAGAAAAAGAAGTCTGATTTGACAGCTCATGTCCCATAAATATAATCACTGAAAATGGTCCTTTGAATTCAGATTTCCAACATTCCTTTTCTAATGTGATATGACTAGAATGATAACAGACACATACCAATGTGAAACAGGCTGTTGTGATTGATCAGTTGCAACCTACCATAAAACAGTACAGAGCAAATCTAAGCTTTTTTTTTTTTCCTGGAAAACTGTAATGAAAGAGAAAACCTATGTCTCATCTTGCTGAATAGTTGATGGGTTTAGGGCTTTATTTTTCCTATCATCTTATTGGCAGTCTGTTGATGTGATAGTCATCCATCTACCCATACATCCAAGGAGGAAGTGATGTTCCTTCTTCCTAACTTGCACTGAAAAACAAATTACAAATCCTTTCCCCCAGGTGCCCTTCCCACAAAGTCACCCTTACTGGACGACACTCAAGCTGCTTTCCCTCCCCAATTCATTCTAATTCATCAATATTTATTCTGACCATGATGTGCCTGTTATTACAAGTGCAGTTATACCGCTGTGATTGTCACTGGAACAAGTAGTAAATAGATATTGCATAGAACATATGTGTATGGAATAAGCTTATTCTCACTTCTGTATCGTACCCAGAACTTTGACCTGACACTTTTTTAACCCCTGATACTATCAGTGTTAATGGAAAAATGCCAAAATGTCGCTTCAAACATGCATTAACACCATATGTCCAGAAATGGGGATTAAAAAGTTTACTCTATATTTCTTATTGGATTTCTGAAAAATTTACCATTTGTAAAAAGCAGGAAAAAAATATAAAAAACTTGACACACTTTGAGACTTTTCTGAAGATCTGGTCAGATTTTGCTAAGAACACATCTTTTAATTCCTGTCAATTTCTCTCCTTCCTGCTGAAAAGAAAGAGTGAGACATGCCTTTACATCTACCCTTTTGTAACGCAGTCTACATACTCTTTATATAAAATCTAAGCTCTCCATGCAGAATTCTTCATGTGTTTCCCCCAGAATATATGTTTAGGACCTTTTCCAAGGCCTGTGAAAGGCCCCTGTAAGATTCTTATTTTAACAGAGAATTTCTGAAATAAGAATATACATAAAAAAATAGAGATAGTTAAAAGTGTTCTGGAATAGAACTAGACTGAGTTTCAACATGGACAAAACTTGAACGAACCTTGGGGCCAAAGGAAAAAAGACTGGATTAAGATAATAGAAATTAGAGGATTGGAATAAAAGGGTAATATTTTACTGTGTGATTTCTTATACATAGTTAAATTAAATATTTTGAATAACCTGTTTTTCTAAAACTACATGAATCTGGAAAAGGTACAATTCAGGGGCGGGGGGATGGGGGGCAATCTATTTGAATTTTAAAACAATATTGCATTTAAAAATCTATCAGTTTAGAGAAAACCTAAAATTTTTTAGTGGTTTTAATAGAAGAATAAAAATAAAACAAAACATATATTAACCAAGAACATTTTCTTCCATTTATTTCATTTGACCAAAAACCAGAAGAAGCCGTCAGCTCTCCAATCTTACTCTTAAACACTGATATTCATGAAGTTGAAACAAGGAAAAAAGAACAATTAATTTTGCACACTCTCATAAAATTACACACATTTATATTTTAAAAGAATCACTATCTTCTAATAATTCAAAGCACCATTATATCTTCTCTATGTACAGAGAATTACTTCCCATTAATTGCAAGCCTCATTTATCAATATTTTCTCTTTTTTTATCTAAAAGAAAGGCAAAGAAAGAGAGAAAGAAGAATGAACTGCAAGAATGAAAATCCTGCTACCTATATAATAAACAAGAATAGAGTAAAAACAATTGGTCCATTGGTGCACTGAAATGCAAGTTTCTCATTTCTGAAAAATGTGAAAAATATCAGGTAGCCTATTAAAAAATATAGTAAGATTTTTATTTATTTCCCTTGTTTGTACTTTAAGTAGCTATTAAATGAAGAACAGTGATGGATTTTAAATGCTAATAAAATCATAGCTGAACTAATGTAATCACAACAGAAGAGATTTGTTATCAGCATGTATAACTGGAAATATAAGAAGCAATAACACTGACAAGTCACCATTGTGATTGGAACATTGTATGAACCTCTACACAATGCAGCTTTTCATCACAGCAGTGACTTGTTGGCAGAGAAGATGAGAAGAAAAGGATCTCAGGTTTTGAGGTTCTTTATAATATTCCTACTTCTAAAAAAAAAAAGAAATAAATGTTTTCTAGAGGAATTAAAAGGTGAAGAAATAGTAGATTGCTTTACAGTTTTCTCCAGTTTACTCTTCTGTGTGAGAAATCATTTTCTGAAACAAGAGTGTGACATACAGTAAAATGTTTTTCTTCCTGTTTAGTTACATGTAACAGTACTTGTGCACACAATCCACTTTCTTTTAGAACACCAAGATGATTTTTCAGCAAAAAGTACTTCCTTACACAATTGTATGACATGAAATATTTTCAGCCATTCCCAGCTGAGACAGAGGCAGATAAACAGACAAGAGGCACTCAATATTATACAGTTTCACTGGTTGTCAGGAGGAAATTTTGCCAGACGTGTTCCTGCAAAAACCTGTTTTATAAAAAAAAAAAGCCCCAAAAATAAAAGTTTGTTTATTATAAATGATAAGATTTTTAAAACACATCATATTTTTATAATGCTGCTTTTTAATAGACTTTTATCATATACTCTGCAAGTGATGCAGGCATATGGTTCACATAACAATACCAGAAGTCTAATAATATTTTCCTGTATATTATAGCAATAACAAATATTTTTTTATTTGTAGTGGTACTCAATTTAAATTATATTTTTTCTTAATTTTTTCCATTTACAAATATTTCAATGGCATTTCTGAAGAAGCCTATAAATCCCTCAAATATCTTAATATTTCAAGCTAAAGACTTAGGGAGCGTTTTGTGGCTAAAACCCCACATTCATTACAGTAAAAAAAGACTACTGTATTTTGATAAAACATGGAGAAAAATAAAATAAAATAAAATAAAATTTATTTGCCATTATATTACCCCAAATACTCAGTGTCTGAAATGTTTAGGGTTTTTTTTTTCTTTTTCTTTCTACAATGCTTGGTTATGTCTTGAATCAGCAAGGAAATGAGATATAAACCACAAGTGAATGTGTATGAGACTCATTTTCCTTGAGACAGAATTGCATTTGAAGAAATGAAAGGAGAATAGTTCCAAATCTTCCTTTTTTTTGACATTGTACAATGATCCTAGTCACAGTCAAGTTCTACCATGTTAGTAATTCACTCATATGGTACACTCACTCCATATATGGAGGTGAAAGTAGGAAGAAAGGTTTAGAATAAAACCGTCCTCACAGTCTCATGGAAAGAGAGAAAATGCAATATCTTTTTTTCACTTTTCAATGTCTTGCTTCACAAACACCACAGAAGAAAGATTGATGAATCTAACCTTATTATTAGAGCAGAGAAGGCAATGACTTTGGACAAGGACATGTGACATGATAAGAAAAAAAGGAAGAACATCTATGTCTGGAAGACATTTTAACTATGGTAGATACAGAGAGGTTAGTTTTCCAAGCCAGAACTGATGAAGACTTTGCGGAGAATGCGACTGGTTTCTGCACATCTAGCAAGTGAAGTGAGAAGATTGTAAGTTTGGAGCTAACTAGGATGTCCAGTGACTCAAACAGAGCCAGAAAATGGAAAGGTAGCTGATGACACACTTAAAGATCTCAGTGACATGGACAGTCATGCAGCTGTCAGTAGTCACTGAAATACAAGAAAAGTTTAAAATGAATGATAGAATCATAGGAGATTTCAAGTTAGAAGGGACCCATAAGAACCACTGAGTCTAACTACTTGCTTACAGGACTACCTAAAACAAAGGTATATGACTAAGAGACTCATCCACATGCTCCTTGAACTTTAAAAAGCTGGGGCAGTGACCACATTCCTGGGGAGCCTGTCCCACTGACCAGCCACTGTCTTGGTGAAGAACCTTTTCCTTTTGGATTTAAGGTACTTGCTTCCAGAACAAAAAAATAATTAAATAGATGTTCATAGGAAAGAAGATGAACTAAAACTGCCAAGAGCTTGAAGACTCCATCTCTTTCTGCTGTGGAAGATACTACTCCTTTCTCTCTGGAGCTCCTCTTCCACAGCAACAAGACTTATAGTCTCCTCCTATAATGATGTAATTACTGAACTTGCTGTTTATAAAGTTCTGTTTACTTCCACCAAACAAAACAACAGCCTAGATGTTATGATCTAGAATCATAGGCAGTATGATCTAGAATCGCCCCTCCAGACACCTAACTTCCTGTGACTTCAATAAAGAAGTTGCATATTAAAAAAAAAGTGTTAGCCATTTTGTTTACATGAAAAAAATTAAAAAGGCTCAGCTAGATGCATAGAGAAACTAAGTGTTAGTCTACTTAGAGCTGTTTAGTTATAGTCAAAGCAATTTCATGTCCTACAATCAAAAGGCAGGAGAATTTTGTAGCAGTAAAAAGAAAACTCTCTCTTTGCATAATACCTACTCTTCTGTAGTTGTTATTTTTTCAACATTTTTTTAAGTAGAATCAAAGCAATGGAAAGAAAAATAGATCCTTGATGCCTTGATTATTCACATTAGCTGATAAATACTACTACTACCATTTAGTTCTTCAGGCTGGTGTTTAAAATGATAATAATGTCCTGGAAGCATTAGCATAATTTTTAACATACAGCAGTCTGGTTAAGTAGCCAATCTGGTAACTACAGAGTGGCAGAGAAGTGCATTTAAAACTCTGAGTTCAGCGGATCTTATAACCAAAATACAAAAGAAGCATACTAGTGGCATACTCAAAATACTTCATTACCAAGAGCAAGAGCAACAGTAAGTACAGTTAGATGTACTAGAAGAAGGTTTTGGATATTATGATAAATTTCTTCACCAAAAGGGTCATAAAACATGGCAACAGGTTATACTGGGAAGTGGTTAAATCACTTTGAATGTCTATCCCTGGAGATATTTAAAAGATGTGTAGATACAGACCTTAAGGACAAATGGTAGACTTAGTAGTGTTATGTTTATGATTGGACTCGATGATCTTAAAGGTATTTGAGATATTTATTTAAGGTATTTATATATCTAACAAATAACAAGCCAAGACAAAAGCCAGTTCTCTCTTACAGATTTGTTATGTCCATAGACAAATTAAAGCACAGCTCAGATGTTCTCAGAAATATAATAATCAATGCAATCTTTCTGAAGGTAAAGGATAACTTAGCTCCTTAGTTTAAAACTCATTTTATTTGGGCGCATTGTCTGTATCACAATAGATGAACAACTTCTGTGGTAAACAAACATACTCTTTCTCTTTTCCTGCACTTCCATAAAAGACCACTTAGATAGTATTTCTTCCTCTCCTAGGCAGTTTTTATTCTTGACTAGAAGTCAAAATCTTCTCTCTCTCTCTTAGAGTAGTTTTCACTTTGAGATACGGTGGGAAAGTTGGTATTCTACCATTTTCTAACATTTTCTCTGACTGGGACTTTCTACATTGTCCTCTTGTTAAGAGAAAACTTCAGATTTTCTTCTCTTCTTCAAAGGCTGATAAGTTTCAGCAGACTTTCTGGTGTGTAGATAGGACTAAATTCACACTTTCCACTCCAAGGAACAGTGTACATGCCAGATTTTGATTTAGAACCTATTGTATCCCAAATAAATGGGTACAATTAGCTCATTGAAGTAGTCTACAAAATTCTGAAAATCTTACATGTTCCTTTCCATAACCTTAAGAAAATTTTCAGGTTCAACTTAAGCTTGTTCTGAAGGATAGTTGAAGATTTGTAATTTGTTCCTTGTGACGACTGAACATATTACGTATATATTCTAAAAAACAGTGCTGTGGAAACTCCGTATTCCTGTGTTAAACACACTGAAAGAAATATTGTTTTAAATGTACTGGATTGGACAAGAGAAGGAAGATTGATCCTTGGTTACCTGAAGTACTCATGGAAGTTACACAAAAGTAACCTGTTTTAAAAACATATAAAGAAAGCAATGCTGTGATTCTGGTTTTATACTTTACTGGCAACTTAGATAAGGCTACTCAACCTTTATAATGCTGCATAGCTCAGTGGAATCAATAAACTTACCTTAGAAAAGGGGTTCTGTAGCATAATGTAGAGCTTTGAGGGAACTGGTCCACCCAAGGGTTTTGAGGGAACTGGTGGATGTGCTTTCCAAACCCCTTTCCATCATCTTCCAGCGGTCCCGGATTACTGGGGAGGTACTTCTGGACTGGAGGCTGGCTGATGTCATGCCCATCTACAAGAAGGGGCACAAGGCAGATCCAGGGAACTGCAGGCCTATCAGTCTGACCTCAGTACCAGGGAAAGTCATGGAGCAGGTGATCTTGAGTGCTATCATGAAGCACTTGCAAGAGAACCGGGTGATCAGGCCCAGCCAACATGGGTTTACAAAAGGCAGGTCTTGCCAAACTAACCTGATCTCCTTCTATGAACAAGTGACTAGACTCTTAGAT
>WAAB01004741.1:0-23156 GCA_013389865.1 Piaya cayana | reverse complement strand
CAGGGGACAAGACAAGAGGAAATGGCCTCAAGCTCCGCAAGGGGAGATTTAGGCTAGACATTAGGAAAAAAAATTTCACAGAAAGGGTCATTGGGCACTGGCACAGGCTACCCAGGGAGGTGGTTTAGTCACCTTCCCTGGAGGTGTTTAAGGCATGGGTGGATGAGCTGCTAAGGGACATGGTTTAGTGTTTGATAGGAATGGTTAGACTCGATGATCCAGTGGGTCTCTTCCAACCTGGTTATTCTATGATTCTATGAACAAGTACATGTCAGAAAAACTTTTTCATGCATCACTATTATTTACCTGCTTGTAGGAGAGATGCTATCATGTATTTGACCTTTGCATTCATGTTATTTTTCTAAACAACATTATAAAAATGACTGGAGGAATCTTTACCCAAGTAATTTTTTTTTAACTTCATTTCCTTTTCCTTGAGTTATGAGTGTAAGCTGAAGACCAAGGAATTCAGGTTGTGTTGTTAAAAGATAGCTTAGATCAAGAGAGACAGACTATTTAATCATCATCTGATTCATTAGCAGCAGTATTTTCATTCTGATACCCTACTCCAGTTTAGCAGTAAATCTTGCAAGATTAACATTTAAATGCTTAGTAACAGAGTGTTATCAGTCTTCAGTAACACTCCCGTTTAGTAATGATTTTTGCCATTTAGTATTAATTTTATGTAATTTTTCACAGATAATGAAAGCACCTGGTTACTAAACAGATTTAACATAACTTTGCTGATCTTAAATGGTACAGCCTTCTTGCTTTTACGTGCATTCATATTGAAAGGATTTTGCAGTGGGAGAAGATTAATCCTTAAATTCAGTGTTTAAAGTAGCAACAATACATGGAAAATTTCTCTAAGGATGAAATTTTAAATGCTAGAGAATTAATTCAAAATCACAAAAAGGATCACAAACATTTCTCTGCTTGCTGTTCCAGATCCTGCTGTGTCTCCAACAGAGAATGTGGCTTCCTCTGAGAGTGCTTTGGCTTGAATGGTTGAACTTCATGAGCAAACGTGTTCATGTGTGGTCATCCATGTTGAAACTGCTTGGCCTTGAATCAGATGTCCAGGAGAAATGGAAATCTTTCACTACAAATATGAAGAACAAGTGATATAATTTCAGGGATTTATTATTATAAGGCATTAGATTGGATCAGTTTGTTGTTGATCTAGTTTTTGTAGCTTCTGTAGAAATTCCTGTCTGTCAGTTCAACATTCCAGAAGTTGATGAGCTCTTATTAGAGAAGTTTATGCAAAATAGTAACTTTTTTGTTGCTTCAAGTTATTTTCCTGCAGATCAAAAAAATATATTCTCTAAGATTGCTGGTAGTCATTTTTAAGAACAGGGATGAAATTTAATTTCAGCAAAGGATTTCTACAGCTTTGCAGAGGAACCTGCAATACATGCAGAATAACAGTACTTCGTGTATAATACAACATTGGCACACATGGATCACGTACTCCAGGCTCTGCTTACTGCTCTTTATGTTACTATTTCCTCTCATAAGTAGAAGCTGTAGTCATGTCTGGAACTAGCAGATAGCACACCTCCTTGCTAATCCCATCTCCTTAACATTCTCAAACTTCTAATGAGGGACCAAATCTAGGGTAAAGAGCACAATAGATATGCAGAACTTACTTCTTATATGTGTGTGAATACTACTCTGTAAGGTGTGCCAGCCTCAGTGATGATTATGCAGATTTGTCCCCTGCAGGACAAGTTAGAAAGGCTTGTGGGTAGAGATAAACAGAGAGAGGTTGTTTACCAGTCATCATCAAAGGCAGAACAGACTTTATCTGGGTAAAAATAATTCGATTATTGCCAATTGAAAATAGAGCAGGATCTTGTGAAAAAAAAAAAAAACAAAAACCAAAACTGGAAACACCTCACCCCAACCTCTTTCTTCTTTGCAAGTTCAACTTCACTCCTTTGTTCTGAACTCTTCTACTTCCTCTACACCCAAGCATCTCAGGGAAGATGGAGACTGGGGATTAGGGCAACTCTTTGGCTCTGCTGCTCATTTCTCCTCACATTTTTCCTCTGCTCCGGCATGCATTCTCTCCCATGGGACAGTCCTTCAAAAACTGCTCTGTTATAGACCCTTCCTGTGGGTTGTAGTTCTTCGAGAACTGTTCCAGTGTGCATGTTCTGCACAGGGTACAGTCCGTCAGGAATAGACTGCTCCAGTACGGATCCACTGTAGATCACAGTTCCTGCCAGGACTTCCTTCCAGTGTGGGCATTTTATGTGCTGCATTGTCCTTCACTTTTTCCATCATGGGATCCTGAACAGGCTGCAAGGGAATCCTCTCCTCTTTCTTCATTGACCTTGATGCTTGCATAGTCATTTCTCTCACGATGTTGTCTCTCTCTCACAGCTGCTGCCTGGTAGTTTTTTACCCTTTTTTAAAAAATATGCTATCACAGAGGCATGACCAGCATCGCTGACAGCCTCAGCTGTGCCCTACAGTAAGCTAAAACTGAGCTATTAGCTGGAAGACACTTTGTCTGGCACACGACAGGCCATGGTCTCTTCTCACAGAGCTCACCCCTTCAGCCCTCCCTTGCTACCAAAACCTTACAACATGAATACAATATGACTGATTTCACTTTTCACAGAAATGTCAAAATAATATAATTAAAGAATAAATCTAAGAATTATCACCTTGCGTTCATTCAAACTACACAGACATTTCAAATATTCTTTGGCTTTTCATGAGAATTCTATTAAATTCAGGTTTTTTTGTTTGAAGTTGGCTTGTAGAGATATTGACAGTCAAAGTACTTCACTGCCAGCTGCTTCATGAATAGTTTTGCTTGATGATGGCTTATAAGTGTATTTCTGCTTTTTAAATTGATTGTTTATACTTTATTAATGCCATATTAAGAAATTCATATTCACTATACTATATTCTATGACTATTATTTCAACTTTATGTTTTTTTCCTATGACTTCTTATAATACCATAAGAACATTGACAAAACATGGATTATTTGCTGAAACTGTAGACAGAATTTTATTACCTTCTGAAATATAAAGCAAGGAAAGTGTCCTACTGCTGTGTTTTTTCAGTCAGTTTGGAAGCATTCTTCTAAAACCATAAGGAATTTTAAAGGAAACATAACTGCAAAATCAAGAATTTAAAAAGTTATATTTTTCATACTGTCAGCTTTTATACTCAAGTCCTTTTAAGAGGAGTATTTGATGCACTTCAGTCTGTACGGTTTGGAGCTGCTCCTCAGCTAAGATCATAACAGATTTTGCATGTGACTCATCTTCTCAATTCTAAAAATAGGGGTTTTTTTCCTGCAATCTTGCATAATTACTCTCTGATAAGAGTAAAAAAACTTATGCAAATCATAGAATCATAGAATAACCAGGTTGGAAGAGACCCACTGGATCATCAAGTCCAACCATTATTTCATACACATTCAGTCAGCTCTTTGAGACATACGTGACTTCATGAAATGACTCATATTTTACTTTTGAAAGAGTAGTGCATCTCTGTCATGACATTCTTAAAGGAAAGCTGAGCCTAGAAACTCAGAAGCTACTGTATTTAAAAGAAATGATGTAAAATGAGTTCTGGCAAACTGCATGTTGAAAAAAAAGANAAACACCTCACCCCAACCTCTTTCTTCTTTGCAAGTTCAACTTCACTCCTTTGTTCTGAACTCTTCTACTTCCTCTACACCCAAGCATCTCAGGGAAGATGGAGACTGGGGATTAGGGCAACTCTTTGGCTCTGCTGCTCATTTCTCCTCACATTTTTCCTCTGCTCCGGCATGCATTCTCTCCCATGGGACAGTCCTTCAAAAACTGCTCTGTTATAGACCCTTCCTGTGGGTTGTAGTTCTTCGAGAACTGTTCCAGTGTGCATGTTCTGCACAGGGTACAGTCCGTCAGGAATAGACTGCTCCAGTACGGATCCACTGTAGATCACAGTTCCTGCCAGGACTTCCTTCCAGTGTGGGCATTTTATGTGCTGCATTGTCCTTCACTTTTTCCATCATGGGATCCTGAACAGGCTGCAAGGGAATCCTCTCCTCTTTCTTCATTGACCTTGATGCTTGCATAGTCATTTCTCTCACGATGTTGTCTCTCTCTCACAGCTGCTGCCTGGTAGTTTTTTACCCTTTTTTAAAAAATATGCTATCACAGAGGCATGACCAGCATCGCTGACAGCCTCAGCTGTGCCCTACAGTAAGCTAAAACTGAGCTATTAGCTGGAAGACACTTTGTCTGGCACACGACAGGCCATGGTCTCTTCTCACAGAGCTCACCCCTTCAGCCCTCCCTTGCTACCAAAACCTTACAACATGAATACAATATGACTGATTTCACTTTTCACAGAAATGTCAAAATAATATAATTAAAGAATAAATCTAAGAATTATCACCTTGCGTTCATTCAAACTACACAGACATTTCAAATATTCTTTGGCTTTTCATGAGAATTCTATTAAATTCAGGTTTTTTTGTTTGAAGTTGGCTTGTAGAGATATTGACAGTCAAAGTACTTCACTGCCAGCTGCTTCATGAATAGTTTTGCTTGATGATGGCTTATAAGTGTATTTCTGCTTTTTAAATTGATTGTTTATACTTTATTAATGCCATATTAAGAAATTCATATTCACTATACTATATTCTATGACTATTATTTCAACTTTATGTTTTTTTCCTATGACTTCTTATAATACCATAAGAACATTGACAAAACATGGATTATTTGCTGAAACTGTAGACAGAATTTTATTACCTTCTGAAATATAAAGCAAGGAAAGTGTCCTACTGCTGTGTTTTTTCAGTCAGTTTGGAAGCATTCTTCTAAAACCATAAGGAATTTTAAAGGAAACATAACTGCAAAATCAAGAATTTAAAAAGTTATATTTTTCATACTGTCAGCTTTTATACTCAAGTCCTTTTAAGAGGAGTATTTGATGCACTTCAGTCTGTACGGTTTGGAGCTGCTCCTCAGCTAAGATCATAACAGATTTTGCATGTGACTCATCTTCTCAATTCTAAAAATAGGGGTTTTTTTCCTGCAATCTTGCATAATTACTCTCTGATAAGAGTAAAAAAACTTATGCAAATCATAGAATCATAGAATAACCAGGTTGGAAGAGACCCACTGGATCATCAAGTCCAACCATTATTTCATACACATTCAGTCAGCTCTTTGAGACATACGTGACTTCATGAAATGACTCATATTTTACTTTTGAAAGAGTAGTGCATCTCTGTCATGACATTCTTAAAGGAAAGCTGAGCCTAGAAACTCAGAAGCTACTGTATTTAAAAGAAATGATGTAAAATGAGTTCTGGCAAACTGCATGTTGAAAAAAAGAGAAATATTTTATTGCATCACTTCTATATTAAGCCATAACTAATAGGATTACACTGAACTATGTCAAATTTACAACTATAAAGGTAAAGTGCCATCAGTCATACATAAAGCTCTTACAAAAACACAAATACTCTGAGAAACATAGATTTCCATCAAAATAGAAACAAAAATTTCCACGGAAAATAAATTTCAGTTCCAGATNGAAAAAAAGAGAAATATTTTATTGCATCACTTCTATATTAAGCCATAACTAATAGGATTACACTGAACTATGTCAAATTTACAACTATAAAGGTAAAGTGCCATCAGTCATACATAAAGCTCTTACAAAAACACAAATACTCTGAGAAACATAGATTTCCATCAAAATAGAAACAAAAATTTCCACGGAAAATAAATTTCAGTTCCAGATCAAAATTAAAAATATCCTCTCTTAAAGGGTGATAATATCACAATGAGGGAAAATGCTTCATTTTGAAACTCTATTTTACTTGTACAGTTTCTCTAATTTAGTTTAACATGTTTTAAACCCAACACTAACATCAGATGTTTTGATTCCTTTGATCCATTACATATATTTATTCATTCTTTGGGCAAACAAACAAAAAAATAATTCTTCTGCACAGCTCTACTTAATATAACATGCCTGCCTTGACTTTCTAAAGAAGCTGTGTATAAACAGGAAATACAAATTAAATCCATAACCTCAATGATGAGATGAAAGAAGGCAATTCTTCAAAATGAACCTAAGTAATGTTCCTCTGACCTCTTTTCACACTTCATACAACAGAAACACATAAAAAGCATCTTGCCTGATTGCTTATTGCTGAACTGGGTGTTGATACAGAAGCAATCAGTAAAAAGCAGCTACTCAATTTCAGCATTTCTCTAGATTTTAATTGAAATATGTTTTAGTTTTTAGTAAAGTGGACTCTTGAAGAATTAAAGAGATTTTGCCATGTAAGGCACACTTTATTAAAGTTTCCCAGAAACATTAGAATTTTTCTTAATATTGTTGTATTTCCTACATATATCTTATGACACAGAGACCACACTCTATCAAATCATAGAATAATAAAATCATAGAATCACAGAATCATAGAATCATAGAAATCTAGAATCAGAATGATTTGGGTTGAAAGGGAACTTAAAGATCATCCAATTCTAATTCCCTGTCATGAGCAGGGACACCTTCCACTAGGTCAGGATGCTCAAAGACCCATCCTAAGTAGTCTTCAACACCTCCAAGGACAGAGCCTCTATGATTTCTCTGGAGCACCTGTTCCAGTGACTCACCACCCTCACAGTAAAAAATTTCCTCCTAACATTTAACCTACATCTACCCCCTTCCAGCTTAAAACTATTACCCCTCATGCTATTACTATACTCCCTGATACAGACCCCCTCTCCATCTTTCCTGCAGGCCCCCTTTAAGTACTGGAAAGCAGCCATAAAGTCTCCTTAGAGCCGTCTCGTCTCCAGGTTGAACGACCCTAACACTCTTAACCTGCACTCTAATGGGAGGTGTTCTAGCCCTCTGATAATCTTCAGGGACCTCCTCTGAACTTGCTCCATAAGATCTATGTCTTTCCTGTCTCACAAGAACAGAGTAGAGGGGGCGAATCGTGTCCCTCAGCCTGCTGTTCACACTTCTTTTGTTGCAGCTCAGGATATTGCTGGCTTTCTGAGCTACAAGCACACATTGCCAGCCCATGCTGAGCTTCTCATCCATGTGCACTCCCAAATCCTTTGCTTCAGGTCTGCTCTCTCATTCTCGGCCCAGCCTGTAATTGTGCTTGGGTTTGTTCCAACCCAGGTGCAGGACCTTGCACTTGGCTTTTTTTAAGTTCTTGAGGTTAGCACAGGCTAAACTCTCAAGCCTTTCATGGTCTCTCTGGATAACATCCCTTCACTCCAGTGTGTCAACTGCACCACAGAGTGTGGTGTCATCAGCAAATTTGCTGAGGGTGCACTTAATCCCACTGTCCATGTCTGCAACTAAGATGCTAAACAACATCATTCCCAATACTGACCCCTCAGAAACACCACTCATTACCAGTCTCCACTTGGACACTGAGCTGTTGACCATAACTCTTTGGGTGTGACCATCCAACCAATTTCTTATCCACCAAGTGGTCCATTTCTTAAATCTATATCTCTCCTATTTATTGACCAGATCATTGTGCAGGGCAGAGGCAAATGTTTTGCGCATAAAACATGTGAAGACAGATAAACTACATTGTAGCATTTTAAGTGTTCCTGGGATATGCATTTAGAAGTTGGGAAATGCTAGAACTGTATACAACCTTAAGTGATTGTGAGTATCCCTCTTATTCATTTTTGTACACCCTTTAGCTTCTTAATCACAAAAGTATGTTTTGATTCCTTTTCAATTTTGTGCACAGGATGAAAACCTCTCATTTAATAATAATCAATGCTATGCCTTGTTTCTTTGAGGTTTTTGTAGTGTCTGTCTCTATTCCTTATTTACTGGAGTCAGTTCAAACTCAGTAGACAGATCTATTAATTTCTGAGGGAATGTTTCTGTTCCAATCAGAAAAGTATTACTAGAACTCTTCACAAGGGTTATTCTGTCATTGAATTTATGTTCACAATTCTCCCCTGAAACAAGTGTATCAGTATGCCTCTTTTACAGATGCAGAAATGAGTTGCAGAGACATTTCATAGCCAGGAAAACATACCTGGGTGTCTAACTGTTAGAACCTGATTTTTCACTACAGATACCATGTTATGTTCGAATTACAACTGTTGCACCATGGAATTTGACCAGTGATATAAATGAGGCTATAGGGTTCTCAGAAAATGGGAAGATAGGAAATGAAAAATCACTTTGTTGCATGATGCTGGCTTTCACTTTTATCACAGCAGAATCTATCAGAAGATAGTGAAAATAATGAGCCCAGCTGCAAACACGAGCTTCATTTTTTCATAAGCCATAGATTCCTAGAAAGTAAAATGTCATCCCATTTCAGTGCAATGACGTTCAAGTCTTTGTAATTTTCTGTGCTTCTTATGCTCTCTCCAAATAATAGCTACTGACAGTGTTCAGAGATGAAATGTGGATTAACTCATTTTAATCACTCTTGCTTGTCATTTGAGCTGACCAAAGTAATTGGTTGTCCTCTCCTATGATCCTCACTAGCATCATGTGTCGAGAACAGGCCTTATGAGGAGCGGCTGAGAGAGCTGGGGTTGTTTAGCCTGGAGAAGAGGAGGCTGAGGGGAGACCTCATTGCTCTCTACAAATACCTGAAGGGAGGTTGTGGAGAGGAGGGAGCTGGCCTCTTCTCCCAGGTGTCAGGGGACAGGACAAGGGGGAATGGCCTCAAGCTCCGCCAGGGGAGGTTTAGGTTAGAGATTAGGAGGAAGTTTTTTACGGAAAGGGTCATTAGGCACTGGAATATGCTGCCCAGGGAGGTGGTTGATTCGCCTTCCCTGGAGGTGTTTAACTTACGAGTAGACGAGGTCCTGAGGGACATGGTTTAGTGTTTTGTGGGAGTGGTTGGACTCGATGATCTGGTGGGTCTCTTCTAACCCGGTGATTCTGTGTGATTCTGTGATTCTGTGATATTTTGCCACTGGTTTTCATATTAGTTATGACTGAAAAACAAAGTCTGGATTTAGATTTTTTTTTTCTGGTCTTTTAAGGAAAGTAAGCTGTAATAAAAATAAAAATTTCAATTTATTCTTCCCAAGTATAATATCACTAAGTCTGTCTCTTTCTAACCACCTTTGCCAACTTCTGTTTCTTTGTACTATGCCAACTCTCCCTACTTACACATTTCCAGGCCCCATGTCAGCAGACCCTCAGCTCCTTTCTCCAGAACTGCCTGTCTCTCTTTCAACATTTTCCCTATCTTCATGTTCACAAGTTCTTCCTTTCCATTCCTGTAGCCTCAGTACATTTTTTCCCTTGCTCTTAATTGCTTTTTTTCCTTCTATCTCGTCTGTCCCTCCAACTGTTCTCACCCATGCTCATTCCCAGTCACAGTGGTGTCTGCATTCGTCATACTCCTGGGAGTCTCATGTCACTATTACTACACAGGTTCCTTACCCAGTCAGGGAATATCCAGTGGTGTTCAGTGCTAAGCTTCTATCATCTGGCTGAGGGAAGCTTAGTGTTAAAGAAAATCCTCAGAGTGAAAGATACCTCTATCAATTTTCTGCAAACTGTGCTTTCTGTTTAATCTTACAGCTCATAGACAAGTTCAGACAGATTTAACTGTGACAGAAAAGGCACATATCATTATGACTCACTGGTTTTTAAGTTCAAAGCATGAGTTCACCTAATGATCGTCAAAGAAAAGGTCACTAAAATTTTTTAGTGTAGGCCAGCCAACAGGTTTTCTTACTGAACAAAGCCACTTTGGCAAAATCAAAAAAAACCCTCATTTTGTAACTGGCACTCAGAATAAGAAATTTAAGTCTGACTGGTTAGCTTGGCAAAGTTTCAAGCACCTGAACACAAAATCTTGCAGTAGGAGGCGTTGGCTCCTTAGTGACATACAGTCTTACAGAGCAGGGCTGGGGAATAGACTCTCCTTCAACACTTTGATTTCATTCACTTCTCCTCTAACTCTTCTGTTATTTTCACTCGTTTCTAATTACCAATTTTCTCTTTCCTTGAATAAATTTCCATAATCTAAATAAGGCAAAATAATGGGTATGTAGTAGAAGAAATTTTTTAAAAATTTTTTTTTCAATTTTCAATCGAGTTTTCTCATACAGACTAGCCCATAAGAAGACAACTGGATTTGACTTACTGAAGCATAATTTAACAAACAGTTCCTTTTATTTCTGCTGAGAAAAGGAAATATAATTTTCCCCTTTCCTTCTCCCCCTTCTTGTTAAAAAATCTTGCTGTCACTGTTTAAATTGATAAATACATATTAAAGCAGCAAGCAAAAAGCTGCTGCTATCTACTTTTCCATTATATGTCCTAGGTGTTGAAACTAACCCAGATTCGTATTTTTTAGTAAAAGAAATTTCTCCCCTGTATGTGAATACATAATTCTTAAATTCTACAATACTTCTTACTGTTTTCATTCCTTAATTTCTAAATTCACATTCACATTTGTCGTACAGGGCCCATTCACTATACAAGGCACAGTCACATACTATATTCCAAAAAAATCCAGAAAAGGAAATGTTGCACATACGGTTGGTTATAGATAGTAGAAAGATGCTTCCCCTCATTGTAGAATGTTCCCATCCTTCCTGTAGCTGAGGTGTCTGAACAATGCTTACTCCCTCCCCAACTTGAACATCTGCACCTCCAAAATCCTTAAGATACCTGTGGCAATATGCTGTCTGACCTGTTCCAAAGCATAAGGGGTGAAGGTTTTAATTGAGCCTAGAATCGTATATGAAAAAGCTCAGAACAGTCACCTTCTCACAAGAAGACTGACAAATGCCTAGGAAGACAACAGTGTTAGACTAGAAAATATTTTTTTTTTTTGATGTAGTCCAAAATACTTCTTTCTCTTCTGTTGAGCTTATCTACAGTACAATATACCGAAGAATGCTTTTCTGTCACATCACTTCCCCATCCTGCAACTGTTACAAAAAGCACAAGACTGCTAGTTCATGGCAGCTTAGCAAATTTATTTTAGAAAATTTGCCTTTCTAACATGTAACGAAATAGGAATGAAAAGAATTCCTGCAAATTAACAAGAATCATTGGTAATGGTTGCAGGAAACCTTTACAACATTTCTCAGAGGTGAAATAATTGCCTTCAAACTGAAGAAGTAATGGCCAGAGAAAGCCTAAATCCCATCAGACTACACTTGAACAGAGTAAAACAAAGCAGTGAGAGACTTGGCGAGAAGTTTGTTAGAATCTCTAGAAAGGAAGACGGCTTCATTAATTAAAGTACTTGATGAAAAGTCTAAGGAGTAAAACTGTAAATGTTATCAGTGTCAGACTAGAAAAAGATGTGGTTTCAGTTAAGAAGATATCAGGTTTCAAAAGATAGAAGTCTATATTTTAAGAACAAAATGCATTTAAATAGAATAGAAATATGTGTCATCTTTACATACAATTTAATATTAGTATAAAAACATGCTAAAATGAATCAGATGCTAATATCAGAACTACACTGCTGCATTTTTTTGCAAGAGTAACCTTTTTGAGAAGTATTTGAATGTGTCCATAGCAGCTTTGGAAGCAAAGGTACCCACAGGTGCTGCTAAGTCCCTTAGGAGACTCAAGATGATTCAGTTTGATTTACCTGGCACAGTTTTGATTAACCCTTTTTGGAAATGTATACCTTGAAATCAGGGATTCTACACACATTCTGTTTCTGAGTAAATACTGATAACAATGCAAGCTAATTTTAGTACTTCTACAAAATCATCTGAAGCCAGCTTTAAAGAAGATACACATTGGAATGGTCTTTGTGCTATACTATGACAGTTATACATGGATTGCAGAATCTCAAGATAAGTATTCTTAACAAATCCATTGCCATAATCTTGTTCATCCATAATAATTTTATTTCAAATTTACAATCATGAGAAGTAATATTACTGTAAAAATAAATAAATTTTTTCTTCAGTGTTCCATACATGAAGCTGGTGAAGGGGCTGGAGAATAGGTCTTATGAGGAATGACTGAGAGAGCTGGAGTTGTTCAGCCTGGAGGAGGCTGAGGGAGACCTCATTGCTCTCTATAACTATCTGAGGGGAGGTTGTAGAGAGGAGGGTGCTGGCCTCTTCTTCCAAGTGACAGGGGACAAGAGGAAATGGCCTCAAGCTCTGCCAGGGGTGATTTAGGCTAGACATTAGGAAAAAAAATTCACAGAAAGGGTCATTGGGCACTGGAACAGGCTACCCAGAGATGTGGTTGAGTCACCTTCCCTGGAGGTTTTTAAGGCACAGGTGGACAAGGTGCTTAGGGACATGGTTTAGTGTTTGATAGGAATGGTTGGACTCAATGATCCAGTGGGTCTCTTCCAACCTGGTTGTTCTATGATTCTATGATTTTTTCTTTCCTTCATGCATGTGCTTTTAGCACAGTCTTTAAAAAAACTTGTCCATTAATATTAACCATTCATAAGTGTCCCTGAAGCAAAATCTGGTTTAGGTATGGTTAGTTTACCATAACTGTCAAAGCTATTGGACAGTTACTGTTATATCTGAGTCATTGAATAAGATGACATTTGGCAGTTCCTAATAAGATGAAGTGTACACTATTCAGTAGAGAGAAATTTTGAAAGATAACACAGTTAACTTAATTGGAATAAAAATTGATAATTAGTGTGATTGTACTAGTATAAAACAATATCATCAGTGTTTAAACATACAATGGCTGTGGTTACATGCTGGAGTTATTTCTGACTTCTGTGGCATGAACTCTATTATCAAACTGAAATGGGACTCAGATGTCTTGCATCTTACTGAACACTTTTTAATTTACTTTTTAGAGAAAAAGTAAACTTTTCTAAGTTTCCCTCTAGTGGTTTTGTAAACAATCCAATGAGAAAAAATTAGTTTAACTGCTTTATAGATGATAAACTGCCTGGTGTAGGAGTAGCAGTAATCAAAAGAAGCAGTAGGCAGAGAGATATAAACACAAGAAACTGCTCAGGTGATATAGACAGCAAATTCTCTGTAGGACCCTGGTCAAGTTAGATACAGATAGCAGTGACTGTAAAAGTGAAAACAATCTTGACAAGCTAGATAAAGACAGTCAAGCATTTGTTTCAAATGAAAGGGACTTCATCAGGAGATTGTCAGCTGGAACAGGGACAGAATCCATCAACTCTGAACCTCAAGATTGAGATTGAGAAAGACGGTTTATATTTGTTCAAATTACATTCACTATTGGACTTCTTCAGGATTTCTTTTGTATTGTTGAAAATGTTGAAAGCTATATTAACTCTCACAGTATAAGGGTTTGTCTAGAAAGTAGGATGGTCAAAGAAACTTCTTGGTAATCTGCTGGTAGAAATAAAGGTTAGAAGAAATCATGCCAGGAGATCTATGTTCACATTTGCTTGCTGGCACAGTCTGGGTAATCGCTACTGTCCACAGAGGGAGGAAAAGTAGAACATCCTCTTCTGATTACTAATGCATGTTTTCATTCAACACATGTTACTAATATTTGCAATTTAAAAATATTCTGAAAACCCACATTGAAAGTCAAGCTTTTTTCTTCAGTAATTTTCATGTTCATAAGAGAGCAGTGTCATTGTGCTTTAGGGTCCCCATTCCTCATAAATGTTTCTGTGCCTTGTCATATCTAGCAGTTTGCTTTACAAAAGTCTGTCTTAGAATCATGTTGTCTTCTCAGGCCCACAGATGACCTTCTGAAGTTATAACATACCATACCATCTGCAAATGTCTCTTCAGTACAGACCTTGCCACAATCCTGGAGCTCAATACTTAAATGAACTAATATTAGAGTTCAAGTAAAAATGACTTCTATGCTACCCTGACTATACACTGGGTTATCTTCTGCTTTGACTGTCCCTTTCATTTTTCTTCCATAATTTCAATGCTATATGCAAATACTTGGTTATGAAGCTCAGGTGGAAACATGATTATCAATTTACTGCCAGAGTATACATCTTTGTCAGTTCAGAAGTTGAGTCGCCATCTGCACAGTATGGGGGGGGGGGGGGCAGGGGAGGGAAAGCCTAAAATATCTCTATGTACATTTTATTTGCTCCTGAAAGTGCTAACCACATTTTTTTTTTAAGTCTGGTTTTGGGGGGGGCTTTTGTGATATAAATGGTTTGATCAAATCTTAAGAAATAACCATATCTCAGAATTGCTGAAATGCTGCCTGTCATAAGAGATCTCAAGGAGATAAGAACAAAATGAGGATGTTCTAGAGACATCCTAATACTAACAATCTGCTTTGATAATGCAGTTGCATAAAGATATGCATTTATCTGCTTCATGTAGGTTAAACTGCACTGTCTTGCTTAGATCCATAGACTGTGGTTTTCATTTGTATACTGCTCTTGTCACATGAGTCAATTACTGTTGTATGGCTTTATTTGAATGAAAAAATTCACACATTATTCAAGGTAAAAATAGACAAATAAGCAAATATTGTGATTTAAGTCAGACAGTGGTGCTACAATGAACAATTGGGGGGAAAAAAAAAACCCAGAAAAAAAAACTCAGCGAAAAGAAGAGTAACTTTTTCCCAAGAAAAAGCATTCATAATAGCTTTCCCACAAGTGTTCCATCTTAAGAGGGTCAGATTATATCTTGAGGTACATTCACACAGCCATCAGAGACTTGGAAAATTATGATCCACGCAGCTGATAGATTTTTTTTTTCCAAATGAGGACTTTAAAACCAATGTTTTAGGAGGAACTAGGACAGCTCAAAATAAGCATATTCATAAAGGAAGTATGTGAGGACCTCATTAGTTAACTTCTCTAGTACTATCATCACTTAATAGGAAAAGCAGCATAAAGGGCATAATTCTGCTATTTTTATTACAGACAAACTCCCTGATGAAAACAATCACATTGATTAATAATTTCCATTTAGGGAGAGACATTAAATATTTCTGGAAGAACAAATTTCAGTATGTAACTCAATCATGGAGACTACCTGCCTATACTGGATAAGACAATTTCATACCAGTCATATACCAGTTTTTTTTGCTTTTTTTCTTATGCATTGAAATTTAAATAAAAGCTTGTCATTTAAATTATGATTCTCTCCTCCTCTCCCTTATTTCTTCCTTTCAATTCTCAATTTTAACAGGAATGCTCTAAGAGCAGCACTTAAACTAATTGCAATTTTTGCTTTTGCTTCACACACTCTTTTCACTTCACCCCTTTTTATCTTCACATAAAAGGAAGTGTGACCTGCTTCTTCTGAAGGTGATGCTAATGCAGTTCAATAAATGGCAGAAAGAACAGGGTGACCTGAAATGGTGCAAGCCATATCAGAAAGGCATTTCATTTTTTTCTATTATGAAAATGAGTTTTTCCTTTAGGTGTGTTTACTGAGTTGGAGTAACAACATAAAGTAACATAGACTTAAGCAAAATGACTTCATTCATCATCCTAGGGTCAGCTAAATTTGTTGGAAGCATTCTGATCATTGGTTAAAGAAATACAATTTTTCATGGAATAAATTTCTTAATCCTTTTGGGATTGACCCTTTAAACTACAGAATGCTGCTGAAGGAAGAATGTTAGCTCACAGCATTAAGCACTTGCCCAGCACCTGTGCAGAGAGGCAGTTGTGACTTGAAGAAATCTTAACCACATTCAGCAATTCAGAGTGAGGCTCTACACTTGCTCTGACTTCATAACTGGTATAGAGGTGGAAAAGCGGACATTGACAGGCGGAAGAGATGTTTCACCAGACTTTGGATCTGACCCATAAATTTTGACCAGAGCATGGCTGCTTAGTGGCAATTCACTACACGCAAATATTTTGAATGGTCTATATTTTTATGTTTTTTGTTACTTCTCCTGCTAGCTAAAATTATTCAAATTTACTGTGTTAATAAGGAATTAATGGAGGGATAGACAAGACAGGCAGGCGCTAACATGGAACTGTGCCTACGGATTGAGAGCAAACAGTGCCTTTCACAACTGCTCCATGACTCTGACCATATGTTGTTCATCTGTTCCACTTCCCAACCATTCATTTAGACTAGGATGATGAATTGTGCCAAGTAAGCTTCCCAGGGAAGTTTTCCCGCAAATGCAGAGGGGTCGTGGGTTATGTTATCTGAGCTCAGCCAATCTGACTTCTCCCCCCCAGGCATTTTTGTGTAAAAACAAGATAGGAAACTTCAACAAATGTACTGCCTCCTTCACCATCTCACCTGGCTCAGTCTCTCACCCAGAGAGTTGTCTTCTATAGTCCCTTTAATTTTCTTCTCAAGGCTACCATTTAACTGCACAAACTCCTGAATTTCCATTTCTGTGAGCAAATTTCAAGTTATATAAAGTTTTACTGGTCTCCTCTACTCCTTGAAAACCTATTGATCTAGGGCAGTCAGTTCATGTCTCCCCTCTGTTTTACCAGACTAGAGAGTTTTGTAGTTCCTGCTCAGTTAAAGATATTATTTCTAACAATGGCTCATTATCAGTCCTTCTTGGGAAGTTTCCAGCTGTTGCTTTAATTCATTTTGTGTAGTCTTCTGGCTTGCTTCTGAGTCTTACTTTAATTCCCTTTGTTCTTACATCAATTCCTTTTGGCTATTTTTATATCTATGAGTATCTCCATTATTTATTGCATATTGATTTGACAGCAATATGAGCACACAATCTGCTTCACTGGAAAAGTTGATCTCACTGCTAACACCAGTTTCATTGCTTCCTGTCCCAAGAAACTGGGTATTTTGGAATTATCTTTCTTGGAAAAGTGATTCTGTTAGTGAAGTGCCTCTTTGATGAAGTCTTAATAGAACAAAGAGAGAAAGAGTTTTGCTCCCTTAAACACTGAAAGCACAAAACCGAGAAGGCATTCCCTCAATCTAAAGATCACTTTCTTCTTTTCCTTTAGTCCATCATTGAGCTCAAGACAATTAAAACACTCTCTAATGTAGAGAGCTACCCCATTGCCTCTTCTTCCTCACCTATCCTGACTTTTTTATATATAGTCAACCATGACAGTACTCCAGTTATGCAAGTAATCCTACCACATTTCCATGATTGCAAATATTTTATAGCTCTCTTGCCATATAATGACTTCCAGTTCCATCATGTTGGTTGCCCATGTTACACACATTGGTGTAGATGCACTTCAGCTGGGCTATTGATCTGCCACACTCCTGAGGGGAGTAGTCTTAATTCCTAAGTGACTACTTGCTGTAGTTTCTAATGCATCAATAGCCTTTGTATCTCTGCTACCACTTGGAGTACTATCCCCCACTTCCTCTGAGATGGCACACTGAAGGGCTACTATCCCTCAAACAATGAAGTGCCACTCCCAGGCTTTTTTCTATCAAGCCTGGTTTTGTCCTTCTACCCCTTCATATATAGTTTAAATCTCTACTTCACCATTCATCCCAAGGCCCTGAAGTTACTTTTAATTGCCCTTAGATTTCTTGTTGGGGTTGCATTACTGATTACTTGGAAAATCCTTAGTGAATAATAATCTGTGGGCCCGACCAGGGTTGGAAGCTTTCTTTCCACATCTCTAATCAAGGCCCCAAATCGGCAGCAAAATTCCCTATGTAATGGATCCTGTCTGCATATCAGGCCTTCTGTGCCTTCAGAAGGGAGAGCCCTATCCCCATATGACAATGAACCATCTTTCCTTCTTTACAGAAGCTGTTTTGATGGTTGGCTTAAAATGTCTTAAACCTAGGGAACGTTTCTAGTTTGTTCAGAAAAATCTGTTTGCAGTAATATGAATCAGAGGTAGTCCTTAATAAATCTATAAAGATTTCAGAAGAAAATTTCTTCATAACCTCAGGAACTAAAAAAAAAAGGAATCCCTCTGCCTAACCCACTCCCTCAAATGAGAAAGGAAAAATAAATCAGCCTTATAATAACCACAAAGCACGTTGTATTCCTAATTGTAACTCAGCTGCAGCTTTGTGAGGAATAGTAAAGAGTCAGTGAAGCCTAACAACATTCAGCTTCAAATGGTAGGTGGTATTTTTCTCTTTCAGGCATAAGTAACACTTCAGACACCTGGAATGCCACTCTGATTCTGTTTGGAAACTTCCACCATTCTGAGTTCATTACCTTTCACTGGCTTCCAGCTGATAGTAGAAATACATAAAAGTATGAGTAAGTTCACCACGATTTTCTATTACCTTACTCTATAGTAGCATCTTCTGCAATCAAGGATAGATCTCTCTATGATACCTTTATGGTACAGAAGAAAATAATCTCTTTCTGAAATTTTAAATAAAGGAATTTTAAACAGGTTTTGTTGAATATTTTATTTTCAAGGGAAATTGAAGCTACAGTTAATTCCATGTTACTTCACTTTAAGGTCTTAACAACAAAGAACATCAATCTAAGAAGATCCCAGGTACCTTACAGCCATTATGGAACATGAGCTCCCCAGCGCATCCAGCAACCACCTGGAAAGCACCTCCATGATTTTTCTCCCTCTCTCACAAGCACATCTAAAAACTCAGCTGCTCTCAGAAAGACTTTGGCTCTCTTTCAGCTGCCTCAGAAAACTTTCAGGAGCCTCTGGGGCCCTCCTACCAGCACCCATTGCATAATCAGAGATCACTTTTTGTCAGAACAGAAGATTCAGAAAATAGCCAAGTTTTTTAGCAGATTCTGAGTTATTCAATGTTCCCATTAATAGAATCATAGAATAACCAGGTTGGAAGGGAACCACTGGATCATCGAGTCTAACCATTCCTATCAAACACTAAACCATGTCCCTCAGGACCTTGTCCACCTGTGCCTTAAAAACCTCCAGGGAAGGTGAATCAACCACCTCCCTGGGCAGCCTCTGCCAGTGCCCAATGACCCTTTCTGTGAAATTTTTTTTCCTAATGTCTAGTCTAAACCTCCCATGGTGGAGCTTGAGGCCATTCCCTCTTGTCTTGTCCCCTGTCACTTGGAAGAAGAGGCCACCACCCACCTTGCTATAACCTCCTTTCAGGTAGTGGTAGAGAGCAATGAGGTCTCCCTCAGCCTCCTCCAGGCTAAACAACCCATCTCTCTCAGCCATTCCTCATAAGGTGTTCTCCAGCCCAGCCCAGTCCAACCATTAACTCAATACTACCATTTCTACTTAACCATGGCTCAAACTGCCACATTTTTTAACATCACAAGGAATACTGATTCTATCACTTCCCTGAAGAGTCTGCTCCAACTTTTCTCAGTCTTTTAGTAAAGAATTTGTTTCTCATATGCAATCTAAACTTCCTCTGGCACAACTTGACAGCGTTTCTTCTCGTCTTATTGCTAGTCACTTTGGATAACAGATCAAAACCTGCCTCACTACAGCCTCCATTCAGGTAGTTGTAGAGAGCAATAAGGTCTCCCCTCAGCCTCCTCTTCTCCAGGCTAAACAACCCCAGCTCTCTCAGCTGTTCCTCGTAGGGCCTGTTCTCCAGCCCCTTCACCAGCTTCATTGCTCTTCTCTGGACTCGCTCGAGAGCCTCAACATACTTCTTGTGGTGAGGGGCCCAGAACTGAACACAGTGTTCAAGGAGTAGTCTCACCAGTGCTGAGTACAGAGGGAAAATAACCTCTCTGGGCCTGCTGGTCATGCTGTTTCTGATAAAAGCCAGGATGCCATTGGCCTTCTTGGCCACCTGGGCACACTGCTGGCTTATGTTCGGTCAGCTGTCAACAAACATCCCCAGGTCACAAATCTCCTAGCATCAAGGAAGCTCAGAGATTCTCCAGCAACTCCAGGCTATCTGCCTCCCCTGCCAAAAAAAATACCCTCACATAGGAACCTCCTATGCAGGTTTTAATGTTCTCAGTGCTACCCTTGACTCTGCTTTAGCCAGACCAAAAATGGAAATTAGATAAAATTATTTGCAGCTGTGTAAATTGGTCCACTGCATAATTTGCATAACGAACCATCCATGTTATTCACTGAATATCGCAGAAACAGTCATGTGAAGGTGAACATCCGTATGCTTTCAGGATTTGGCCTAAAAATGCAGATTTTGGCAAGGTATGGAGTCTCTATGGGACTTGTAACCTAATTAAAACTGACAAAAGAGTTCTGATCTTTTTGGGTGTCATCTAAAAGCAGCTAATTGTGATACAATTGGGGTTTTCCTTATCTTTCTGTCTGGAAGATCTTGTCACACATGCCATCTCTGCCCTCAACCTGAAGTCTTTGTATCTTATATATCAGAACATATCTGCCTAGCTACCACATGACAGCAAGAAATCTCCATTTTTTCTGTTTTATTGGACATGTTTCCCCAGATTTCCCCTTTTCTAATTGATATGTACTTCTCTGTTATCACCCTTCAGAAGCTTTAAACAGAGATTAAAGATTTAAATCTCTTTAAACAGGGATTTTTCATCCATTCTTCAGAGCTATTTCATATCACCAGTCATGAAGTGTGAGATGGAAAACAAAAACAAGAGCCCAGTGTATAACAATAGTTATTTTTTAAATGTCTGGGGTTTATTTATCACTTGAAAGGCACAGAAAGAACATTTGCCCTTTCCCCCTACTCTGGATATTTATGCTGAACTTAAGCAGCCTATGTAGTAAGTTCTCGTCTGCAGGTGATTTTAAATACTTCTAATTTTAAGTATCTCTAAGGTTTAACTTGTATACTTTTTTGAAAATAATACTTTCAAATTTAGTCAATATCTCATTGTTTAGCCTGCTTTTTCAGGTAGGCTTCAGCCCATGCCAATTCTGCTGTAAACAGAAAGCTTCATTGAAAATTTTTCAGGTTTTTAACATTAATGCTAATATAACTGTGGTGACCATAAGGAGGTTATTCAGCTAAAGTTTTAGATGCCAATTAATTATTTTGTTTGTTTGGGGGTTTATTTGATGTTTTAGTTTCTCCAGTTATTTGATATAAAGGCTTGCTCATATATTTAACTTCCAGCATAGTATTATATTAGCACTGAGCCTTTCACATCTTTGGTCTACACTCCTTTATACTAAAGTGACTCTGTAATTCCTAATTGCAGGTAAGCTATTTAAAAACTTTAGCAAAGCAGCACCTGCATGATTTTAGCTAATCCAAACAAATGCTACTTGGTAATTTGCTGATACAAATGCACATATTGCATATATTTATATTTTACACAATAAATAAAACTCTTGTGTATCATGAAAACTTTCAATGAATTCATCATGGAAGTAATAGATTTCCCTCTTTGTGAGGTTTTGAATTAGTTTGGTAGAACTGCTCTCATGAGAAAGGAAAGATACATCTTGACTTGCACAGCATGACACTATGGTCACACGTATGTAACCATGTTACAGCTCTGGATCAGATCCTTAGTGAAAATTAGTATAGCCTCACTGAAGTCTTTGGAAGTATGCCAGTTTATATTTGGTGTTGATTTGGCCGTCTGTTCATATTGTGAGATTATCCTTAAGTAATTTGTCTTTCAGTTTCTATGCAAGCTCATGCAAGGTCAAACTCAAAGCAAACTCTGCCAAATTGTCCCTGAAGGTCCAGAACTATTGCAGTCAGCAGTTGATAAACAGATACTCCTGAAAAGACTTTTATCTGGGCTATTAGTAAGTACAGGTGGATAAATTAATCTGATTTGATTTCAAAAACATACAAGCATCATAGATTCAAAAGGTTAACTGAAGCACAGAAGTTCTCAGATTCATATTGACTCCAGAAATCTGGAGAAGAAAGTATCAGTTTCTTTGAAATTTACTCTAATTTTTTTTCAAATAAGCTTCTCTTCAGAATCATGTGGCATCAATTTGTCATCCATGTTAATACTTCTTCATGCTGCTGTGATGTTAAAGACAATAGATCTCCAAATATTTTATTAGTGAAAGTGGTTTTATGCAATGTACTGGTAGATGTTAGGGTGATGACAGCCCATCTTATTTCTTGGGCCAAAAGTATTGTGGAGCAGCAAAGGAAGTTGTGGCTTATACTTCTCATTTATTTTCAATGCTTTTGTTAAAAATCTAATTTTGTATTGCTGCCAAAATGTCATGCATGTTTTTCCTAATTCCAGGAAAATGGGTGTTCTCACTCCTTCTATTAACAATTATGATTTTAAAGAGTGACTGAAATATAAAATCAAATGTCCTTTGTGTTATGACTAGTGTTTGCATTTCATTTGGCTTAGACAACTGCTATTTCATACTCACTTCCTGCTTAGCTTCTAATTGTATTCTCATATGCAATACTGTATTTTCAGCCTGGCATTTCTCTATTTGAATTCCCCCCTCCAAGCTTCATAGGGTTTGTCATTACCTTGCCTTCTGAGAGTCAAGTAATTTACATCCTCGTGCTTGTCAGTCTCCTCAACACACGGTTCACTAGAATCCTTACAAACACTTCCTGCTCTTCTGCTCTTCGTTCTGGTAACCTAACATAATCTGATAGCTTTAACTACTTCATGCTTTCCTTTTTATCATGTCTTTATAATTTTTGGGATATTCTGCTATAAACCTTAAGTACCCCATACACACTTGGATTAATTAGGCCACATGTCAAAGAGAGAAAAAAGAATCTGGAAACAGGTTTAGCTTCAAACCATGAATAGTTTTGCTCAGTTTGTGGCTACATAATACTGTACTACTTTTTCTTAAAGTAGCTATCCTCATTTTAGTCATAAAACAACTCTTCCTGGTAACTATGTAAATCATGGGCTAATAATGCCATAGAAGTCCGGAGGGCAAACTCTGGCCTCTTCAGGACACTGGATAAGAGAGTCCCTTGGGAGACAATCCTGAAAGGCAAAGGATCCAGGAAAGCTGGACATTCTTCAAGAAAGAAATCTTAAAGGTGCAGGAGCAGGTTGTCCCCACGTGCCATAAATGGAGACTGAAAGGAAGATGAATGGCCTGTCTGAACAGGGAGCTTTTGCTGAGACTCAGGGAAAAAAAATGAGAGATTGCCACTTTTGGAAGAAGGGTCAGGCAACTCAAGAAGTGTTCTATTGCCACTCCACACCAGCTTAGACAGGCACTGTAAGCAAGGGGACTAGGAAATCAAGAAGGTTAGGTCATTCACAGAGAAAACCAGAAAGGCAAAATGCCAGACAGAACTCAATGTGACCACTGTTGAAACAGATAACAGATGTTTTACAAATATATTAAAACAAAAAAGAGAGCCAAGGAGAAACTCCATCCTTTCTTGCATGCAGGAGGAATATTGCCATCAAGGATAAGGAAAAGGCTGAGG